>CAMOHE010055143.1:0-22818 GCA_946598075.1 Artocarpus hirsutus
AATCGTTTGTAAAGATATTTAAATAAAATCATTTCCCAATCTGTCATTAAAAACATTTGATAAAAATCCATTTTTGGCCTAAATCATTTTGAAATAGGGCTACCAAAGAAAAGGGGTAGAAGTCCTACCTCAATACTTGTACTAGTGTCTCACACCGTAATCCCGGTCCGCTATACGTTAGCTCCGCGGATCCATGCACAAATCCTAAATGCATAGTAACTTAGCTCATTAGCATCTAACCCGTGGTATCCTATGATACTAAATCATCTCATGGTGTCCTAGTGTGCCATTTAGGTTTATAAAATCATTGTACAAAGTTGAAATTTAAATCAGGGTTCAAAACAATTTAAAACGGGTGAAAATCACAAAATTTCTCCTGGCTCGGTCGGCCTGCCGGTTCCCCTGGTTCGGCCTACCGGACTGCACAGTTTGGCCTGCCGGAGGAACAGGTTCAGTCGATCGAACATCTCTAGGTTTGGCCTGCCGGTCGGATGAATCCGGCCTGTCGATCCTTTGAATCCGGCCTGCCGAACACAAAGTTCGGCCTGCCGATATGGGAAATTCCAGAAATTTCCACGCACGGGTCTCGGCATTCTCAAATTCAAATCTTCAAATCTAACCTGTTTTCTCAATTCCCTGGTATGGATAATCATCATAAACAATAGAAAATCATAATAGAACACTTTTGAATGAATTAAAACAAGTTTTAAACAAGATTTTTAAAAAAATCCAAAAATAGAGAAAATAGAGGAAAAATGAAAAATCTTGATTCTAATCCGTTTTTGATGAAATGAAGTTTACATTCTAGCTAATCTAAGTCCATCTAACTTAGATTGAAGCTTTTCTAGGCTTAGAAACTCTAAAATTTCAAAATACAAGAAAATCTTGAAAAATAGAAAAACTTTGAGTTTTAAAATCTATCCTCGAATCAAAGCTTGAAAACGTTGTTTTTGTCGTTGAATCTTGTTCCCGAGCCTTCGATCTCCTAGCCCGAAGCTTGAAAATGAAATTTGTTTTCAAAAATTTTGAGAGATTGAGAGAGAGTGAGAGAACCCGAGAGGAAGAGAGAGACGAGAGAAAGGGAGAAAGGAGAGAGAGTGTCACGAGAGAAAATGAAGAGAGAGAGAGAGAAAGTGAAATAAATAGAAGAAGAGAGAGAAAAGTAGTTGCATAAAGCTGTGTGCAACCACACACTGTTTTCAAATCAACTTGTTTTATTAAAACTTAAATTAACAATCAAAAACAATTTAGAACAATTAAAAATCATCAAAAGTAATTAACACAAGGTTTCCACAAAGTAATCAAATTAAGTTTAAAACACTTATCATGGCACAATAATTCACCATTTAACATTCTAATTCTATTTAATTAACTTCGGGGTGTTACAGTTGATGACCACAATAACACTCCAACCCTAAGCCTTTCTCATTGCTTGATCTGTCAACTTGCATTGTCCACCCAATTTGCTCCTCTCCATTGAGCTTGTTCATCAATTTTGCCACAAAATCTACCAACACTTGTGCTTTTAGTGCCATTCTCGACTTGCACTTGATATCAAACTCGATGAGTTTGATAACCCACTTTGTTAGTCTCTTTGAGCCATGAAGAACAATAATGGACATGGCTCTATTTACAAAACAAACCATTCTAAATCTAGTGTTTGATATCTTTATTTTTTGTATCAATTTCCTTATTCTCTATAGCATTAATCTGATTTTATTTTAGTTGGCTGACTAACTATGTCATGAAGTTTGTTAAAAACTATAAGGTGATTTGAAGGTCCATAATATGCAAAGATAACTGATGATTCTTTTTCAATTCTACTTAAAATTAATTGTAGATCTAATGTCTATAGTTTAGTGCGCACCATGGGGCCTTTAGATCACCAACTTGAGGGATTACAGCTTCAACCACCATCGGCAATGGCTGACAACAACACCAACTAGAATGTTCATGAAGAACAAAGTGAAGAAGCAAGAGTGACATTGTAGGGAGAAAAACATATCAAAGTCCTCGCTGCGAAGGTAAAGATAAAAGCTACTTCAAGAATAGGCAACTCATTCCCAAGAGTGCAATAGGCCACAAGAATCATCTAAGTAGACCACAGTGACTACATCAGCTCATTAAGACACCGCATAGGCGACAATTATCATCGAAGTCGAGCGATCGACACAACCACTTGGAACAACTCTTGTCCCAACTCTGTTGTCAACAGAAGCCATCTAGTAAATGATACCAGGGTGATAAGCAACCTAGCCTTTGAGACTCCTTTCACTAGAAGAATCATTTTTCTTATTCTACTAAAGTACTACAACTTGGTCTTCGCTCGGTTTGATGGAACTGCAAATCCAATGGACCATCTCTCACAGTATAAAAATGAGGTAAATGCGATGAATATCCCAAACTTAATACTCAATGAAATGATGTGTAAATTGTTCATGCAAAGTCTTAAGGGGCCGATACTATTATGGTTCAATAATTTGCCTTTCGAGTCTATCGATAGCTTTGAAGAATTGGTCAACTCCTTTGTAAAGGCCTATTTAGTTCACATCAAGATGGAAAAAACCACCAAGGATGTCTAGTCAGTTATTTAGAACCTAGGTGAGTCATTGTAGGCATACATTAAAAGGTTTGGAAAGGCACTTTCAGAAATTTCAATGGTAGAGGATAGAACTGCAAGAATAGTGTTGAAAAAAGGCTTGCTACATAAGTCTCCATTCAAAGACAGTATCTGCTTGGACTACCCATAGATGATTCAAGAAGTGCTTAGTCAAGCGAAAGGGTGGATAGATCTAGAGGAGGAGAATGAACAATGAGAGAGAGAATTAGTGAGAATGAAAGCTCAAAGCAAGATAAAGCATGCCAAAGAAGGAATGGAGAAGGACATACGAATAAAAGACCAGTGAGAGGAATAAAAGGCCATTGTCTCTACCAAGGTAAGTACTCAGTATGTCACCGACTAGGCTGATTTCTCAGCTCAAAGGGAAGGATTATGTTAGATAAGTAGGGAAGATGGCCCTAAATCAATCACATGACCGGTCAAAGTACTATGAGTTCCATCAAGACACAGGCCACCTAATGATTGATTACAAGGCCCTATGAACAAATATAGCAGAGCTCTTGAAAGGGGACCACTTTAGAGAGTTCTTATCAAAAAGATGAAAGAAAACATATGGGCTTGACTACAAGCAAGGATGATAACAAAATGCATAAGCTTAGGAAATAACAACACCACCACAAGCAGTTAGGAAAGTGATAGGAGACATTTATGGAGGTTTAGTTTTCAGCAGCAACACCACTAACCAAATCAAAGCTCTTCAGAGGAAAGCAAGTCAATCTACCACTAGTACAATAGAGGAGGAGTTCAAAGAGCATTCCATTTGGTTCCATAGCAATGAAGCATTGGGACTTGATTGGCCATATGATGATGCACTTGTTATCAAGCTATAAACATAGCGAACTATGAGATCGGCTAGATCTTGGTCGACATTGGTAGCTCAACAAACATTATGTTCCTCTCAACACTTAGAGAAAACAGAAACTAGTAAGAAAGAGCTAAAAAAGCAAACATGAAACTAGTCGTTTTAATAGCGATGCAACAACAATAGTTAGGAGGATCAAGCTAGTGTACGTATCCAAAGAAAACAAAACGATGAATTTTTTTGATAATGGACTACCCCTCTAGATACAACATGAATTTAGGCAGACCATGGATCCATAAAACGAAAGTATTCCCATCCACGTACCACCAGAGAATTTGCTTTCCCACAAAGCGAGGTTAGGGAAATTAATGGAAGTCGTGATGTCACGAGAAGGTATTATCTTATGGCCATGAAGCAAACATTCAAGGCAGTGTTAAAGCAATTACAAGCAAGCTTGTCGAATGGGTTAAGGGAACAGGAGTTGGGGGAGCTAATTTTGGAGCAACTGGATGAAGTATAGATCGATTTAGAAAAAACATCAAATGGAAAATATTGGCTTGTATCTTAATCCAAAAGTAAAAGTTACTATACTTGAGTTTTTGAAGGCTAGTAGAAATTATTTTGCATGGTCCCATGCAAATATGCTAGGTATTGACCTAAGCACCATTACTTACTAGCTCAATGTCGATCCCAATCATTGATTGGTGGGGCAAAAACAAAGGAGACTTGAGATCAATTGGAATAATGTTGTAAAAGAGGAAGTTAGATGCCTATTGGAAGTTGGATTCATTCAACCAGTTTAGTACCTAGATTAGCTTGCAAATATGGCGATTGTGAGGAAGAAGAATAGGAAGTGGTGAATGTGTATGGGCTTTACTGACTTAAACAAAGCTTGCCCCAAGGACAACTACCTGCTACCTCACATTGATTGCCTCATCGATGCGACTGCTAGCCATGAAGTTTTGAGTTTCCTTGATGCCTTCTTAGGTTACAACCAGATCCTACTTCATCTTGGTGACCAAGAAAAGACCATGTTTATCATTGACTAGGGAATCTTTTGCTTCAAAGTCATGCCTTTTGGATTGAAGAACACTGGGGCAACCTACCTAAGATTAGCCAACATGATGTTTGAGGAAGAAATCGATAAGAATATAGAAGCTTGCCTTGATGACATGCTGGTGAAATCTTTGTAGGCTCAGCTTCATGTGTAGCATTTGCAAGAATGTTTTGATGTGTTGAGAAAATACAATATGAAGTTGAACCCAAAGAAGTGCATCATTGGAATGAAATGTTCCTCGAATATCTAGTGACAAAGGTAGGATTGAAGCAAACCTAGACCAGATCAAAGCGTTGCCCTTTCCACCAGCAAGTAAGACATTCAAAAGCTCATTGGCTGTGTCACCAAGTGTAGTAGATTCATTGCTCCTTCATCAAACAAGTTGCTCCTTTTCTTTTAGCTTTTAACAAAGAACACTAGATTTGACCAGAACAATCGCTATGAATAAGCTTTCCAAGATATAAAAAGGTATTTTTCATCCTCTCCAATTCTATCATTCATAAGTATGGAGAAACTTTGTATTTTTATTTGGCTATTTCAAAGACAACGCTAAGTTTGGTGCTCGTCAAGCAAGAAGATTTGATGCAAAAGCCAGGTACATAGTAATTAAGAAACTTACACTCATACTCATCACATCCGCACATAAGTTATGGCGATACTTCCAAGGACACACCATTATTGTGCTCTCATCGTACCCAAGAATTTACTTAAAGTAGAGAGTCTGGACTATTTCTACAGAGTTTTGGCACATGAGAGTTTGGATTCTCTAAAATGTTAACTTCGCCCTCTATTTAGAGGGTCTTTATGTGATCATGGGCTTTAGCCTGATGGAAGGAATGGATGCAATTAAGCTCATAATAGTGGAACACGTATCAGTTTCTAATAAGACGTAAATATCGAGCCTCGATTCCATTTCCTTGGTCATGGCTTACTGGATGTTTCCTAGTAACTACCAAACCCATAACATCAATCCTTAGCAGACCTCTAATGGTGGACAACATGTGAATCCATTCTAAATGAGTTGATTCATAATCCAAATCGAAATCAAGATATCAAACTAACCGATTTTATTATTCAAACAAACAATTAGACTAGCAATCCTAATAGCAATAGTCTGGCCTGAATCGACCACTCTCCTTGGACTCAACTTATACTGATCATAACTTGAACCCCCCAAATTAGGCATTTTTTTTAATGATTTGGGCCTAACCATATCATACCCCAACAATAGTCGTTTAGTCCTATGTAACCACTAGTGTTTTTTTCTCCATTAGAAACAAGCCTCCATTGAAACTTTATAGAGACCTTGAACTAACTTCTTCATATTCTAAGTTTCTTAAACTCAAAAAAAGCTTCAAATTGTATTTTATTATAAAATCAAATTTTGAGTCAAGCTTGTAAAAAATCTTTATGCATGCTTATTCATCTTGTTGGTTTGTATTGTTTCAAATCTCTATGAGAAGACCTTTAATTCTAAACTTCTCATTCTTCATTATTATTCAAAAATCAAGATTATAGGTTACCAATTATAATTTGTTGTGGGTAGTGTTATAATTAGTGCCTTGAGGAATAATATTTTAGTGTATTTAATAAAATTTTTTTTGTATATTATTGATTGCATATCAGCAAATTGTTGCACCTTCACTATTAAAACTAGAGCTATCAATTTAGGTCTAGCCAACCGAGCCGACCCATATCCCGTCTCTTTTGGCCGAGCCCAAGCCTAAGCCTTGAGTCAGACTGAGCTAAAAATTTAGGGCCAAACTAAAATTGTTTGGGCTAGGCAGCCTAATTAGATATTTTTTTTTTAAATTCCCCTATAAAAATTTAGGTGTCTTGGTCTGACCCTAGGCCCATGTGGGCCTCCCTTTTCATTATCCTAACCCAACCTGATTTTCCTTTTGACCAGTATGGGCCGAGCCAGGCCGACTAGTGTCCTAAATTGACACCTCAAATTAAAACTAAATCTTGGATTGTGTATACTAATAATCTAAGTACATAGTTTGTAGTCTATGGAATAAATGTGGGCACTTTATTACTTTCTTTCAATTGGGGAGGTGGCTTATCTTGGTTGCTAGAGTTGACAAATCCATGGTAGAGAAGTTGGTATACATGCCTAGTGGTGGTTATATGATAAATTGGACCTAAAGTGTGATTAATTTCATTTATCCAAATTAATTCACTTTGATAATAATTTATGTATGATCTTGATCCCATAGTGGATTCATGATTTCATCTTTTTAGCACATGTCTTTTGATATGCCAAAGGCACAAAGTTTGATGAACGAATGTTCCATTGTTGGTATGTCAAAGATATAAGCTATATTCAATGAGAGCATAATTCATAGATAACGAGATCCATAGCTCATTAGTAGAGTTAATTTTATCCTATCAAATGCACTATTCGAGACTTGGACAAAAAACAAGACCTTGGTCATTTGAATTTAATCGGATGATATTCCATTTGTTTATATTTTCAATGGTCAAATAATAGAACTTTGAGGTAAAATTATTAAAATATAAAATAGAATGCTTAAATCTTATAGATAACATATAAGGACTCATATAATATAAGAGGTCATGGATAGAACTAATTGAAGTCTTGTAATATAGTGTATTATCAAGATTGTAGCTTTGAATCTTTAGCAAGATAACTATGAAATTAATAACTAAATGGAAAATCAATCAGGAATTAATTTATATGATATTATTGGAGCTTGATAATATAAGTTCACTAGGTCCCAATTCACATATTCCCATTATGTGTAGATCAAGTGAGAATCGAATACTACCAGCAAGACAGAAGTGCATGTGAGTTAGGTCACGGGCTTAAAAGGTAGCACAACCACAGTCTAGGACTGGACTGATAATAGACGTAGGTCTACTGTGTATGATGCCTATATCTGCTTATTTTGGTTGAATTGAGTTTTAATTAATTATAGAAAATAATTGTTCATATGGGTATTAGGATTTTGGAATAATCAATTACTTAAATTGGTATTTGAATAATTAAATTTAAATCCTGGTTGAATTTGACTTATGGATAATAAATATTAAATATTTAATATAGATAATTATCAAAGTGATATTTTAATTTAAATTGTATTTTAGTTTTTTTAAAATATCTAGGGTGATGCAGATAAATTACAAATATTTATTCTTATGTTAACACACCTATGTATCGTGCACTTAAGTGGTTGGAAGAAGATTTTCTTTGTAAGAGGTTTGTTGAGTTGTGTCCACATACCTAACGATATGAGGAAAAGAATAGCATTGGAGGCCAACTGATTGAGGTCCCTTCAAAGAGGTATAGTTTTATCAAAAAAGCATATATGATAAATTAAATACAATTCTAGTTCATAGTAGTGTGAGTTAGATTCTGGCTATTAAATGAATATTCTAAAACTTACGTTGCACGACTAGACCAATTTTTCAAAAAGATAGAATAGCCAACATCCTTTGTTAAAGTGTGTAGAGAACGTGGTGATCTTTGAGTAGAACTATCATAGATTGTAACTTGTGTGATCGTATAGAAAGTCGATCATTATAGTGAAAGAGGTTAATTCGTGGTTTTCTTAGTAATAGTGGATGTAAGTATATCATCAAACCATTATAATATTAAATTGTCTTAGAGACATCGTAAAATTTTAAAAATTTTATTCATAAGATGCTAACTCGTGTTGTTATGAACAATAAATTAACATATATTTTTATATATACCTCTCATAAGTAGAAACCAATTGCCAAATGCAAAAACTTTATGAATCTTCATCAATAGATCTTCAACACTATTCTCTAATGGATCATTGTGTGTGTATGCACAACACATAAAGTCTTTGGTACCGAGTTTCTCATTCCAGCCGTTAAAATACTCAGGAAAATAATCACTAAAGGTGAGCAATTAATTCTCTCTCTAAAATTGCACTTAGATAATCTAAAGAAAATATGGAGACTGAAGATTTCTATTTATAAAGTGTCGCAAAATTTATTCTATTCAAATTGAGAAACTTGAAAAAACTTGTCTCCCAATGTACATAAGATTCACGCCTAACCACAAAGAAATTTTCCTATGGAACATGCAACTCATAGAGAAATTCCATGTTGTGTTGGCGTCAACTAGACCACCTATTTAGTCCAAAATTTGTTTCTTTTTCTAGAATTGGAAACTTTTATTCTATATTGCCCAGGATCTTTCCAATTTAATTATTCCAATTTAAATTAGAATAATATTATGATAAAAACTATGTAATTTAAATAATTATGGATAATGAATCGTCCCTAATTCAAATTCGACTAGGATTTCAATTAATTATCTAAACTAAAATCACAGACTTTATTTGCATATCTATTTCCTTAAAATTGATTTTTAAACAATTAATTTCTTAAAATAGTAATGCAGTATGCACCATATGTAGTCTAGTTGGACTACTCTTGGCACCAACTATCCAACTGGACTGCTATGCACACCCAGTTGAGACTCAATAAGCCTAAACTAAAATTGCCCCCTAGATTACTCATTGTATTCAACCATCACACGATCTGTAACTAAAGTTAGTGAGCTAGTGTTGGGACCTAAGGGATATATACTTTCAAACTACTATAATTATAAATTTAATATTACCATATAGCTTATTCATTAATTATCAACTTCAGTGTCAATCCATTATTGACTCGAAATCTATACTCTTCATAGTATATCATTTCACAAGACTCCAAATAGTCATATCAATGATTTCTCATATTATGTATATCCCCATAAGTTATCCATTGACTTAAGGACCATTTTTTTTTTTTTACGTTCTCAACTATTTCATCACAATGTTTGATAATTTCTCTTATTTACTGACGTGTCAACTGTAGGGTGCTGGAGAGTACCAAATAAATCCTTGTTATTATTATAGTTGTTATAGAGTTTAGAGGATTGATCTTAAATAACAAGTTATTAATTCTCTAAGTAAATAAAGGTGGGTTTGAATTAATTAACTAAATTACTAAAAATAAATAAATCAAAAATAAAATAAATACAGCCAAAACAAAATTTACTAGATTGTAAACAATACTAATAAAACCAATCAAAGGATCATTCATTATCAATTGACAATAACAATGTAATTAATCACAAAATTATTTCCTATATTCTATCGAAACTTCTATCCATAGATAACAATAAGCTCTATTATCTCAATATTTCTTTATTTTTTCATTAAATAAAACAAGTTCTTTATTTAATCTCTTTCTATTAAATAACTTAGAACACGTTCTCTAGATTCAATTCAACATCAGCATTAAGTTAAAAAAAGATATGTTAATCTAAGAAATAAACACACAAGCTTGGTTCATTCAACCTAAGTTATGTTCCATATAGCAATCAAACAAAATCTTCTAGCAATCGTAGACCATAATAATTAGAAAATCAAAATAATTATAGATCAAGAATTCTAACCTAGCAATAAAATATTCTCAAGTGCTATTGGCACACAAACAAAACAAGAAAATAATTGTAGAAGAACAAAAACAATTTCAATTAGAAATTAGAAAATAATTTTGAAAATTAAGTATATAGTCATGTCAGAACCCTTAACCAAAAATAAAACTAATTAAAAACATAAAAAGAAAAGAAAGAAGGAAGAAGGAAAAGAACAATTATGGCATTGAAGAATCTTACATGTGGATGATACTCCTCAAGCCACCACTGGTGCCTCTCCCTTATCTCTTCTCTTGGTGTCCTAAACTATAAAAAAAGACACCTACAAAACAAAAAAAAAACACATAAAAACACTAGAAAAACAAGAAACTAGCAGATTAAACAAAAGGAAAAGTGAAAGAAAAATATATAAAATTAAGCACTTATCATGGGCATCAAGGTTTAAGAATGAATCATACATTTATAGATTTAGTATCTCGATATATTCTCAACATATGGGAGATTAATGAGTGGCTATAGAAAACACTTCTCTCTAGGTTTTTTTCTCTCTAAAATCAAGTAAGAGAATTGGAATTGTATCTTTCTAGGTTATTCTATAAGCATCTATTTATAGAGACATAACAAGAGTCCTTTCCCAATTTAGATTTAATTTAGTTAATAATTAAATAAATGAGAACTATCTCTAATTTTTATTTCTTTATTTTTTAATATTGTAAAAACTATATTTCTAATAAATACAAATCGAAGTCATTAGGGTACCATATGTATCTAGATGATCAAGGCTTTGTTCTTTTTCCAACTACCCAAACAATACCTTTGTAAGAATAACATTAACTCTTATCAAGTAGCAATAGATTTCATATATGTGTTATACTATCATCAAATGTAGGTCATGTCTCCAAAATAGAAGCTTCAATCATTAAAGTTCTTGCCTTTGGTATAAAGATACAAGCTATAACCATAGGGTCATGAACTCACTTCAAGAATAAAATGGCTGATAATGATTATCAAATTCAATCAATTTATATAAATGGAACTATTAATAAATCAATAAATTTTTAGGTCTAGTTTGATGTATAATCTCCACTTAGATTAATACATCAATATGTTTACCATAGAGCCTCACTTAGATTAATATACCAATGTATCTACCATAGAGCCTCACTTGCTCCTAAGGATCAAGATAAATTGCCTCCTTAATTGAACATAGGTCTCCATTACAACTTTATTAAGTATAAAGTAACCATCTTTATTCCACAAGCAATAGACTATAATTTTAGACTATTAATCTTGTAATCATATCTTTCTGCATATAGACCCCATATATTCGTGATTCAAGACTTAGTAAAATAGCCACGGATACTTTGTTTGTTTGTCATACAATCAATGATATGAAAGTAAATAGGACAATCTACATGTAATATATAGTATTATTATTTATTGATAACAAAATATAATATCTATTTGTTATGATATTTAATATCTTAGTAACTAATCCTATAATTTGTACTTGCTTCCTTTTTTTCTTCTTTTGTTTGTTATCATTATCGATATCTTTTCCTTGATTTTAGACACATAATTGAATGCATAGTCAATTATCTTCTTTATATATTACTGTTTCAATATTGCAAATTTGTAACTAGTTAAGATATTCTTCTTTACAATGTTTGTGTTCTTGTAATTTGGACTAATTATAATTGTTAGGATTAGTGCTTTAAGATTTAAATAATGTTTTTGTGATTAGTGGATATTTTTATCTCAATAAATAATAATTTTATGTTTCATCTTTTATAAGAATTTGCCTTATTCACTTTTATATTGTTGATTGTATGGAAAATGAACAAATACTCCACGACTATCAACACTAAGTCTTGGATCGTACATGTATAGAGTTTATATGTAGAAAGATTTAATTGCAAGATTAGTGGTCAAATCTATATACTATACTTTGTGGAATAAGAAAGAGCACTTTATTTTTGACAAAACTATAAAGGGGATCTATTTCTAAAAGGGAGGCAACTTATCTTAGCTACTGGAATATTTGACTCCAAAGTAAAGACATTAATGTATTCTTCAGGTAGATATATATCACGCTGGACCTAAAGTGTGATTAATTTATTAACAATTTTGTTCAACTAAATCAATTAACTATAAAAATATATGTGTCGATCTTAATCCTAAAGTTGACACGTGACTAATCAATAGCTTATGTCTTTTGATATATCAAACGCAAGAATTTTGACGAACAAAGATTCCCTTGTCAATATGTTGGAGGCATGACCTATGTTCGGTAAGAGCATTGCTTTATAGATGGAACCTATATGTAATACTCCTTAAGCTAACTAATGAGCTCATGTAAAGCTTATTTAGTTACGATAAGAAGTATTAACCTTTCAATTATATTATAAGTGTTATGGTCCACTTAAAATAATCATTTCAGTATGAAAGAGTCCTGAAACTGTTCTTTCATTCATTTTCTTGTTTACAATATATACATTATTCAAACTTAGTAATATGAGCAAAACTATACTATAAGATATGTCTATTCACAAAAACTACAATAAAGCTACTAAGTTTTTCAAAATAGAGTTCCAAGATATATTTCAAAAACTGCTTTAAAACATGGCATATGAACAAATCTCTATCCAGCAATTCTGGATACTTGATCAACCCCTAACCCTATACATGCTTACCTATATCATAAGAACTATAATGAGCCAAAAGCTCAGTAAGCAAAAACTAATGCATGAACGTAAACATTGAATGAGAATGCAATTAGACATTTCTTTTATTAGTTTTCTCTAAACAATTCTTTCTTCTTTTGGATACCCTTGTAGTATGGTACTTAAATGGTAATGAGAGGCCGTGGTCTTCGAAATCTGCTCATTATAATTTGGCCAATGTAGTAATAATAAAATGGGGTTTCCATCTCAGTCATTAGACCTCAGGTATTTGCCGTATTCAATCTCAGTCTTTGTGGATTTTCTAATCTTGGTTTTTCAACCTCAAAGTATTTACCACTCTTTGTTGGGTATGTTGATCCCACCCGTGTCTCATGCCTATCTAACCACCAATTAAGCACCAAACCGCCATTTTAGTTAAAAATCTCTTTCCCTTTTTGATCATATCACATGTTCTAATGCAAATGTCATGAATCATGAATGCATTTCAACAAACTATATCATTCCCAAATAACAACAATCCAATCAATGCACCTTAAAACATGGCATGACCTAGTTCTTGTTAGATGTGTATGCCCTAAGGAGTAAAAATGTAATATGTTTTTGGAGACATTTTTATCAATAAAGAATTAATTTATTATTTATATACCAAGTCTTGTCCTCTTTACGGTCATATTTATTAAATGCATGTCAAGCAGACAATAGTCTGAGATTGTCGATCTAAACCTTTAAGAATTGGGCATATGATTGATAGATTATGCATAAGACACAATTCTTAAGGTGATAGTCTAATTCATAAGATCCGATATCGAAGGAATAAAGTTAGGTGCTTTATTCATGTAAAGATTGTTATGTTGTCTATATCCCTATTGGGAGATGGTTTGTCTTGACCATTGGAGGTGGACTTGATGAATAAAAACATTGGCACATTGTCATAGGTGATGATGTGCTAGATCGGGACATAAAGTAATTTGATTTGGATTAATAATTCTGTCTCAACAAATCAATTCACTTTAGACAATAATTATCTTATATCTTAATCCTGAGATGAATAGTGGGTCTGTTATCTTGACTTGTGTCTTTTGAAGTACCAAAGGGTGACACCCATATTTTTAATGGTGGTATGCATGCCAGTACATTAGAGGCATGACTCTTGATAGCGTAGACCCGTTATTTATAGATATAGAATCCATAGCTCCTCTTTAGGAGTAGTGATATCCTCCTACATGCATTATCCTGTAATTGGAAAACTAGAGCACTCAACCATTTGGATACATAAGTGTAACTAAATGGTATACTGTCTTTGGATGGTAAGTTTTCTGATGGTAAGATAATGGAACGTAAGATAAAAATAATTAAGAAGGTAAGACAGAACTTGTCCTTAAGACAATTATGGATAATCTTATGGAAATACGATACACTATGATATGTCATGGAAACTTAACTACACGGGTTTCGTAATTCTATAAAGTTTAAGAGTGCAGCTCCAAGCTTTTAGTGGAGTAGCGTAGGAGTTGATAATTAAGAAATGTATATCTAGGATATTGGGTTTCGTAATTATCAGGAGCTTGAACTATATAGGTCTACTTGGTCCCTTTTGCTAGCTCATAAAATTCTATAACGATACGGCGCGTTTTTTCTATAATTGGTAACTTATGTCAGATTTATTAAATTGGTTGAAATTTGAAAGAATCAAATAATTCATGTCTATTTATCGATTGAATTAATTTTGTGACAAAATTAATTCAAGATAAACTTGTTGAACTATTGGGATCATATAATTCTTGTCTGTTTATTAGTTGATTTAATTTTGGATAAATTAAATCAAGATAAACTTGTAGAATTATTAAGAATTCATTTATTTTCTTAGAGATTATCTAGATAAAGTTGTTTTAATTAGATAACTTTTCAATTGGGTTATTTGAATTAAAATTGAGACTTTATCCTATAGAATCTCAACTGAAAAATAAAAGATTTGCTGAGATTTTTATCCATAGTTTGGCATGCCGATCCTCAAGTTTCGCCTGCCAATGGGGCAAGTTCATCCTACTAGTTAAGCAGATCAGCTTGCCTATGCGATATAAAAAGATCACGCGTTTTCACATGGATCCCATAAGATATTGATCTGAATTTGGTTTTGATTCTAATTTTGAGGCATTATTTGATAAGGACTGACTCCTAGACCCAACCTCTATAAAAAAGGAGTGAGTCTCACTATTATTTAGATCAATTGAGAGATTAAGAGTAATACTTTGCAAGTAAGATTCTGACACTCCCTGAGAGCTCTTGTTCACAAATCACGAACACTAGCTTTAGGTTCTCTCAATTGGTTGATAGAAGAATCACCTGGTGGAAGAGCTGTATGTGTGAGCCCACACTCACTCCAATAGTGGATAAAGAATAGCAAAGAAGGCCAATTGTTTGAGATCCTTTTGGAATGTTACTTCTCTTCACTGATTGCAGGAGCTTTTCGGCACACAGAGGTTAGTAAGAGCTGGTTAATTTATGCATATAGTGTGTCAAACTTGTGTTTTGAAAAATACTCTGATATAAAAAATTTTAAAATTTTGTTGCATACTATTTTTCCAATAATTGGTATCAAAGCTATGGTTTTTATGTAAATTTACGAGTTTGTGATCATGCTATATGTGTAAATTATGTGATCTTGATCTCTCTTGTGCTTGATTTTAATTTTATAGAGAGTTGACACTCTAAGTTTCTATATAATATTATATGTTGTCATCGATTATATGGTGAATGTTTATTAATTAATTATGATTGATTAAATTATTATTTAATTATTTATTAATTAATTAATTTATACCGGTAATGGTTTCTTAGAGGTTAGAATGTGTATTTAAGTTTTTCATGTAATTAGATGGCGGACTATCATCTTTGTCTAGGAATTATTATTTAATTTTGTAAAAAAATTTATAATTAAATAATCATTCGGAGAAGACAGACCTAGAAGATGGATAATGGCTATCCCAGGTATTTCCTTAGTCTTTAATTTTATATTTTTGAATTGTTGAAAATAAAATTGATGAATTGAATTAAAAAATTATATTTCTAAAAAGAGTGATTTCTGCTCGGTCAGCATGCTGAAACCCCAATTCAATAGGCCGATGGTCGCAGACCGGCAGGCCAGATGAGAGGTTCGACGGGCCGTTAGTAGGGCAGAAATCAAGTGGCTCTGGTGGCAAGCTGAACTTCTAGTCCGGTGGGTTGATCTGTTGTGAATTAGTAGGCTGATAGGTCATGACCGACAGACCGATCAACCACATTGGCTTGCCGACAGAGAGCTAAAAATTTTTTAAAAAAGGTGCAGTTTTTCGTGCAGTTTTAACTTTATTTTTGGGACAATTTTGAAAAACATTAAATTTGGATATGACTGAAAATATGAAATATTTGATTCATATGGGATTGAAGACTTGGAGATGGGATTTACATAAAGAATGATATAGCTTGAGGATTCAAGGATGAAGAATCAATAATATGTTTCGATTATTCTCTTGTAATGAAACACCCATTATTTTAACGGGTATGATTTTTGTAAAATCATATGAATAAAATATCACTTTAATATTTTTACGATGTCTCCGTAGTAAGTATTTAAAACCTACCTATCACTCATCACTTCTACCAACCTTGTCCCGCTACATTAATGCTCAATTAAGTAGCCTCCTTCTCATTTGGAGACATAGAATTAATTCACCTTAACTACTTAGAGACATAAAACTAATTCACCTCAACTGCTAGGAGACATTGATATATTTTCTCAACCACCTTTTTAACGCTTCCTTCATCTACTTCCACAACTTGCCCCATTTGCCCTGTAATTATGTTGGCATTATTTGCTAAAAGTCTCCATGGAAGACATGATAATATTTTCTTTTAATGTTCATTTGTTTCTTCCTACAACTTCCCCCATAAACCTACTATTATCTCCCGCTCCTCAATTATTTTGATGCCTATTTATTCAACCATCACCACTTTCTTCTCTAGTTTCTAATTCTCTCCTTTCTCACTTCAATTTCTAACTAAAGACACAAGGCTTAAAGCTCTCTTTGTAGCCAAGTAACTATAATTTCTAGCCATGTTTGAATCTGCTTTAGAGTTAATTCAAGCTTGATTTTTAACCCAAACTTTGGTGTTTTTCAAAGGAGTTTTGAGGTAGGTCTTCTTTAATTCAAACTTGGCTTTAGTGTGTATTTTCTCCATATTTAATGCATGTTTTCCTCATTATTTTCAATAAAGACTAGAGATATAGTTTGATGATGATTTTGGTATAAAACTCATAAGAATATTTTTATTATGATTATATAATGCATGCTGCCTATTTTGGAATGATTTTGGAATTTTTAATAAGAATAATATGCTTTGAGTTTAAGAAAAACTTAACATTCCATAAACCTTGTATTATCTCTATGGGTAGTACCTCTTTCTTAAAATTCTAGGATTAGATGAAAATGAATTTTGTAAATTAGTTTACATATTTTAAAATTAGACATTCTAAGCTTTCGAACGAGCTATCATGAGCCTAAATCGGAGTCTTATTTTATTTTCTATGAATTTTTCAATTATCAAGTTGGAAACTAGTAAACCTACCAGTGGCAGTATACCACCTGTCTACCTTAAGTAAACCACCCAATAACCCATGTGCTAATTGAAGATAGTGAACCCAACTTTGCTCACCTTCTAATCTCTGGATGTCTTGCAATCTTTCCAAAACCATCCAAAGTGATTTATGAATCTTATTAGAGACTAAAATATATAGATTTACACTTAATTCATTTATGGATGTGGTCATATGTTATGCTTTAGTTTTAATTGTCCTTATGCACACCTTAAGATCAAGGGTGTGTGGAGCCTACATTAATTAAATTTCTGAGATTAAAAGATTGTTGAGAACCTTGGAAGGTAGGGATTCTATTACTCATCTTTTGTGAGGTTTTTATGGAATTAAAATTTATTGTTTTACCACAATATATATATATATCTATGTTGAACAGCAATTATATGAGAATTACATATGAAACTATGACATGAACTCGTCTTGTATTGAACAGCGAAGACCATTATGAATCAATATATGTTGTTATAAATTGAGAAGCATGGTTAGGAAAATTAGCTCTGTAAATGATATTTGTATATAAAAAAATGATGAGACGTAAAGAGGGCGGCGGTTACGTCCTTAGGCACGAATACCCTAAAAGGTAAAATAGGGGGGAGGTGATGATGCTCCCTTAGATCGAAAGTCCCAGAACTCCTTGTATAGGAATCGACTTGGTGAGGACTCAGGGCTTGATGTCCCCTCACCGAAATACTCTCGGAATGTTTGGAGGGTGGCCAAGCACACCCATTTGGGTTTCGATAAGTGGAGTGTTACTTTATTTGATGTTGATACCTAGGAATAATGATGAATTGTAATATTTGTATATATATATATATATAAGTGTGAAACTTGGTAATGGTTAACTATGGTATCCACGAGATATGATCATAATAAACCTCATAATCTGGTATATTATGTAAATTAATTAACCATGCAGTTTTAATGTGGTAATGAATAAAATCTTAAGGTGAGTAATGATTTTCCCTACTGAGCATGTTGATGGTCATCCTTATCATATTGACATCTCTCAGGTGGAACTTAGTGCAACTTATCTGACTAGGAATAGGCAACAATACTATTGATTTCATGTTGGAAGATCTTTGTTTAATTGTAACTCGTCTAAATTATGTAAGGTTCGTATTTCTTTTGTGATGGCTATGTTAAGTTATTTGGGAATTGTACTATGGTGATGATGACTGTATTTTAAATATTTGGTGCTACACAAAAAACTGTGGTTTTTATTTTAAATGTTTATTTTTATTTTTATTTTTGTTTAAAAACCCATAGGCATTGTTTAATGGATTTAAATAATATTGAATCTAAGTTTATTTTTATTTATTTAATAATGCTAACCCCACATAGGGGTGTTATAGAATTTTTGGTATCAAAGCCTAGGTTTGGTTAACTTAGGGGGTGTAGCACCACCTTAAAAATTAATCTTTTGAAATGATTTTAAAGTTAAGTGTTAATATCATCATCATTGGGTACTAATCCTGGTCAAATTTACGTAGCCAGTAGAAACTATGCCGCCAAGACGTCAAGTGAAATCATCTAAGTATTCACAACTGGTCGAACATGTTTAGAAAGTTGAACAACCTGAACTGATGGAACAAGTTCAAGAAGATGAGCAACCATGATGAGCAACACAGACCCCACCGGCTACACCAGAAGTGAATAATGTAAGACAAATTCTTCAAGCTTTGCAAAATGTGCAAAGACCTATGGAAGCTCGTGATCCTAAGCAACGACATTGGTCCCTACTAAAGGAGTTCATGAAGCAGAAACCTCCTGTATTTAGTGGAGAACCCAACCCTGTCATAGTAGAACAATGGCTAAAGGCGGTTAAAAAGAAGTTTGAGACCTTGAGAATTCCACAAGAGTATTGGGCTGGTTTTTCAACATATATATTTGAGGGAAAAGCTAAAGAATGGTGGAATCTTCAGAAGGACGACTATGATGTGCCGAACCTTACATGGGAGCAGTTTGAAACCATATTTTGTAATACTTATATTCCTTAGAGCCATAGGCAAGCAATGATGTGAGAATTCAAAAACCTGGTGCAGGGAGATACTATGGTTACTGAATACCATGCTCGATTCATAGAATTGTCTTGCTATAATCCCAGAGCTATATCAGATCCAATGACAAGATGCAAAAAATTTAGAAATAACCTGGGACCAAAAATC
The DNA here is from genome assembly GCA_946598075.1 of Artocarpus hirsutus. Lineage (NCBI taxonomy): Eukaryota > Viridiplantae > Streptophyta > Magnoliopsida > Rosales > Moraceae > Artocarpus > Artocarpus hirsutus. The sequence continues at coordinate 19,387 of CAMOHE010055143.1, forward strand.
AGACAAATGATAGCCATTGTCCCATCTACAGACTTTCTTGAGCTTGTAGCCGCAGCACAACGGGCAAAGACAGAACTAAATAACTCCTATGGGTATAAGGGTTCTAGTGGACGTCAAAGGAAGATAGGCAAGAAGGAGAAGTCACAAGGACAGGTCACTCAGCATAGTGGAGTGACTATTGGTGGTGGATCTTCTGGTAGTGGTCGTTTTCAGCCATATGCTTGTCATAACTGTGGACAAGTGGGACATCTAAGGAGGAACTGTCCTAACCACCCAACACAATCATTCTTTGCACCAAGGCCACAAAGAAGTCATTTTGGATCCACTGTTTAGGGAGGGAGTCAAAACTGGGGAGCACCTTAGTAAAATAATCCAGCTTCCCAAGTCTCAGTAACTCAATCTCGAGGGTTCCAACCCCAGTACAACTACCAACAGTGGCCAAAGGGCTCAAATTTCTATGCCAATCAGAATTTTCAACTAACTCCACAAGGTTCAGTGAATCAAGGGCCACATTTTCCTAGAAGAAATAATAATAAGACTAGTTGTAGCCGAGGAAACTGAGGAAAGGGTGATAAGGGGAAAGTAACAGCACAAGCTTATGCAATTATGGCTACAGTTGGACAAGCAAAGCAGGCTGATCACTCCGCTGTAGACGGTATGATTCACATGTCTCATTCTTGAGCTCATGTATTGTTTGATACTGGTGCCACTCATTCATTTATATCGATGTTATTTGCTTCCGTACTACAACTAGAAACAAAAACATGTAGTTCGCCACTAACCCTTAGAACACCAATGGGCGGGATAGCTGAAGTACCCATAATTTGTAAATCAGTGTGTCTTATTATAGGAGAACATAAACTATCAACTGATCTATATGTAATAACTATGACAGAGTTTGATGTAATCCTAGGAATGGATTGGCTAACCAAATATCAGGCAATAGTAGATTGTCATAGGAAACGTGTCTCTTTGTTCATCAAGAATGGACAAGTCATCAAATTTGAAGCAAAGATAGGAACGGTGACACCAGCCTCGGCGCCTAAGGCTTGTATTGAAGGACGAAGGAATTTCATCAATCTGGGGACAATCTTTGCTTCAAAGGGAGAACTAAAGAGGAGCAAACCATCCTCTCACACTCTTGTGGTGGACAAATTTTCAGATGTTTTTCCAGATGAATTGCCAGGACTTTCGCCTGATAAAGAAATCAAGTTTGTCATTGACTTAATCCTAAGAATGGCGCCCATTTCCATTGCTCCATATCGAATGGCACCTACTAAGAAGGTGGGATTAAGGAAGCAGTTAGACGAATTACTAGAAAAAGGATTTATTCGACTGAGTACATCACCTTGGGGAGCTCCAGTGCTTTTTGTAAAGAAACATGACGGATCGTTAAGGCTTTGTGTCGATTATCGCTAGCTTAATCGACTAACTATCAAGAACAAAGACCCTCTACCTCGAATTGACGAGTTGTTCAATCAGTTAGGAGGATCTCGCTACTTCTCAAAGATTGACTTACGAGTCGGGTATCACCAATTGAAGATAAGGGAGGAGGACATTCCAAAGACGGCTTTTCAGACTCACTACGGTCACTTTGAGTTTCTTGTCACGCGTTTCAGGTTAACCAATGCACCAGCGGCTTTCATGGACTTGATGAACCGTGTCTTCTGACTGTACTTAGATCAATTTATCATTGTCTTCATAGATGATATTTTGATCTATTCCAAAACTGAAGAAGAATATGCTGAGTATTTGAGGATTGCTCTACAGATGTTGAGAGAACACGGTCTCTACACAAAGAGAGAGAAATGTGACTTCTAGATGACAAAGGTTAAGTTCCTTAGACATGTTGTCTCTAAAGAAGGCATCTCAGTGGACCCATCCAAGATTGAAGCGGTGCTAAATTGGGAACGACTGAAGAATGTGTCAGAGATCTGAAGTTTCCTCGGATTAGCTGGATACTATTGACGCTTTGTAGAGAATTTTTTCAAAGATTGCTTCTCTATTGACAAGACTCACAAGAAAGAATGTCAAGTTCATGTGGGATGATAAATGTGAAGAAGCATTTGAGGAACTGAAGCGAAGACTCACTAGTGCACCTGTGTTGATCATACCCAACAACAAAGAGCCTTACACAATATACACTGATGCCTCAAGAAATGGTTTAGATTGTGTGCTAATGTAGCATGGACGAGTAGTTGCCTACGCCTCACTTCAGTTGAAACCCCATGAGAGGAACTACCCCACACATGATCTTGAGTTAGCTGTTGTGGTTTTTGCACTCAAGATTTGGAGATGTTATCTATATGGCACAAAGTTTGAGCTTTATACAGATCATCAAAGTCTGAAATATTTGTTTACTCAAAAGGATCTCAACCTAAGGCAACAAAGATGGACTGAGTATATGGTGGATTACGACTTTAATATACAATACTATCCTGGAAAAGCAAACGCAGTGCCGGATGCTCTAAGTCGTAAAAACAACAGAATTATAGCCAGTCTAGCATTGAATGATTAGAGACGAGTCATCACCATCGTCGACTTTAACTTGCAATATTATGAAGACGATGAAAGAGCTTTTCTATTCAATGTGATAGCAACTCCTACGTTGATCCAGCAAGTACAACAAGGACAATGGTACGATGAAGGATTACGTATAGTCTGGGAACAAATACAAAATGGTGAACAACTAGATGGATGGCAAATTGAGCTGGAAGGGTTCCTACTTTACAAAGGAAGATTGGTTGTTCCAGAGGATCCTTATCTCAAACATGCAGTGTTAGATGAAGCACATCATTCAATGTTTGCTATTCGTCCTAGAAGCACTAAAATGTATATGGATCTAAAATGACAATAGTGGTGGCAAGGAATGAAACGAGATGTAACAAACTTTGTCTCTAAGTGCATGACATGTCAACAGGTTAAAGTAGAACATCAAAAGCCTAGAAGGGAGTTGAGGAGTCTACCTATTCCAAAATGGAAGTGGGATCATGTGACAATGGACTTTGTTATCGGATTTCCTAAAACTCAAGTAGGGCATGATGCTGTTTGGGTAATTGTGGATCGTTTAACTAAAATAGCCCACTTCATTCCAATCAAAACTAGTTACAATGTCTCAAAATTATGCCAATTGTATGTGGAGAAGATAGGGACATTGCATGGTGTACCCATGTCAATAGTCTCTGATAGGGATACACGTTTTACATCAAAGTTCTAGAGAGGATTGTAGAAAGCTTTGGGAACACAACTAAATTTCAGTACGGCCTTTCATCCTCAAATAGATGGACAATCTAAACGTGTCATTCAAATTCTCGAGGATATGCTTCGAGCTTGTGTACTAGACTTTGGAACCAATTGGGCTGCACAGCTACCATATGTTGAGTTTGCATACAACAACAGTTACCAGGCGAGTATTGGAATGGCTCCATATGA
>CAMOHE010055143.1:22838-52811 GCA_946598075.1 Artocarpus hirsutus
AGATGGACAATCTAAACGTGTCATTCAAATTCTCGAGGATATGCTTCGAGCTTGTGTACTAGACTTTGGAACCAATTGGGCTGCACAGCTACCATATGTTGAGTTTGCATACAACAACAGTTACCAGGCGAGTATTGGAATGGCTCCATATGACGCTTTGTATGGTAGGCCTTGTAGATCTCTATTATGTTGGGCTAAAAAGGAAGAACGTCTCAAACTTGTGCCCCAGTTTATTAGAGAAACAACGGATGGCTCCATATGACGCTTTGAATGGTAGGCCTTGTAGATCTCTATTATGTTGGGCTAAAAAGGAAGAACGTCTCAAACTTGTGCCCCAGTTTATTAGAGAAACAACGGACAGGATCTGGATTATTTGCGATCGTCTTCAGACAGCTCAAAGTCAATAGAAGAATTATGTAGATAAGAGGAGATGACCTTTAGAGTTCATGGTTGGAGACTTTGTGTTCTTGAAGGTGAAACCAAAGCAGGGTGCTTCTCGATTTGGTGTTAAAGGAAAGTTAGCACCAAGGTATACAGGACCATTTGAGATTGTGGAACTCATTGCGACACTGGCATACCATTTAGACCTACCACCACAATTATCTCATGTACATAATGTGTTCCATGTATCGATGTTGAGGAAGTATGAATCCAACCCTTCACATGTGATCATGTGGACAGATATACCAATTTAAGGAGATACGACCTATGAAGAACTTCCAGTTTCGATACTGGGATCGTGAAATAAAAATATTACGTCGTCATGAAATTCCTTTGCTAAAAGTGATGTGGCAACATCATAATGTAGAGGAAGCCACATGGGAACTTGAATCTGAAATAAGAGAGAAGTATCCACATTTGTTTTAACATTGTAATCAGTGTAAGAAATTTTAGGGATGAAATTTTTAAAGGAGGGGAGAGTTGAAACATATGTTATTTTAATGGGTATGATTTTTGTAAAATCAAATGAATAAAATATCACTTTAGTATTTTTACCAAGTCTCCATAGTAAGTATTTAAAACCTACCTATCATTCATCACTTCTACCAATCTTGTCCCGCTACATTAATGCTCAATTAAGTAGTCTCCTTCTCATTTAGAGACATATAATTAATTCACCTTAACTACTTAGAGACATAAAATTAATTCACCTCAACTACTAGGAGACATTGATATATTTTCTCAACCACCTTTTTAATGCTTCCTTCATCTTCTTCCATAAATTGCCCCATTTTTTCCCTTAATTAAGTTGGCATTATTTGCTAAAAATGTCCATGGAAGAGATGATAATATGTTCTTTTAATGCTCATTTGCTTCTTCCTAAAACTTTCCCCATAAACCTACAATTATCTCCCGCTCCTCAATTATTTTGATACCTATTTATTCAACCATCACCACTTTCTTCTCTAGTTTCTCATTCTCTCCTTTCTCACTTCAATTTCTAACTAAAGATACAAGGCATAAAGCTATCTTTGTAGCCAAGTAACTATAATTTTCAGCCATGTTCGAAGCCGCTTTGGAGTCAATTCAAGCTTGATTTTTAACCCAAACTTTGGTGTTTTTCAAAGGAGTTTTGAGGTAGGTCTTCTTTAATTCAAACTTGGCTTTAGTATGTATTTTCTCCATATTTAACGCATGTTTTCCTCATTATTTGCAAGAAAGGCTAGAGATATAATTTGATGATGATTTTGGTATAAAACTCATGGGAATATATTTATTATGATTATATAATGCATGCTGCCTATTTTGGAATGGTTTTGGAATTTTGAATAAGAATATTATGCTTTGGGTTTAAGAAAAACTTAACATTCTATAAAACTTGTATTATCTCTATGGGCAGTAGCTCTTTCATGAAATTTTGGGATTAGATGAAAATGAATTTTGTAAATTGGTTTACATATTTTAAAAGTAGATATTCTAAGCTTTCCAACGAGCTATCATGAGCCTAAATCGGAGTTATATTTTATTTTTTATGAATTTTTTAATTCTTGGGTTAGAAACTAGTAAACTTACCAGTGGCAGTATACCACCCATCTACCTTAAGTAAACCACCCAATAACCCATGTGCTAATTGAAGATAGTGAACCCAACTTTGCTCACCTTCTAATCCTTGAATGTCTTGCAACCATTCCAAAACCATCCTAAGTGATTTATGAATCTTATTAGAGACTAAAATATATAGATTTACACTTAATTCATTTATAAATGTGGTTATATGTTATGCATTAGTTTTAATTGTCCTTATGCAAACCTTAAGATCAAGGATGTGTGGAGCTTACATTAATTAAATTTCTAAGATTAAAAGATTGTTGAGAAGCTTAGAAGATAGGGATTCTATTACTCTTCTTTTGTGAGATTTTTATATAATTAAAATTTATTGTTTTACCATAATATATATATCTATGTTGAACTGCTATTATATGAGAATTACATATGAAACTATGACATGAACTTGTCCTGTATTGAACAGTGAGGAACATAATGAATTAATATATGTTGTTATAAATTGATAAGCATGGTTAGGAAAATTAGCTCTGTAAATGATATTTGTATATAAAGAAATGGTGAGACGTAAAGAGGGCGACGGTTACGTCCTTGGGCACGAATACCCTAAAAGCTAAAATAGGGGGAGGTGATAACGCTCCCTTGGGTCAAAGTCCTAGAACATACTGTATAGGAATCGACTTGATGAGGACTCAGGGCTTGATGTCCCCTCACCGGAATACCCTAAGTGGAGTGTTACTTTATTTAATGTAGATACCTAGGAACAATGATGATTTGTAATATTTGTATATATGTATAGGTGTGAAACTTGGTAATGGTTAACTATAGTATCCACGAGGTATGATCAAAATGAACCTCATAATCTGGTATATGATGTAAATTAACTAACCATGCGGTTTTAATGTGGTAATGAATAAAACCTTAAAGTGAGTAATGATTTTTCCTACTAAGCATGTTGATGCTCATCCCTATCATTTTTACATCTCTCGGGTGGAGCTCAGTGCAACTTATCTGACTAGGAATAGGCAACAACACTGTTGATTTCATTGGAAGATCTTTATTTAATTGTAACTCATCTAGATTATGTAAGATTTGTATTTCTTTTGTGATGGCTTTGTTAAGTTATTTGAGAATTGTACTATGGTGATGATGACTATATTTTAAATATTTGGTGCTACACTAAAAACTGTGGTTTGTATTTTAAATGTTTATTTTTATTTTTATTTTTGTTTAAAGACCCATGGGCATTGTTTAATGGATTTAAATAATTTTGAATCTGAGTTTATTTTTATTTATTCAATACTACTAACCCCCATATAGGGGCGTTACATGTAATCTTTGTTTTTCTATTCTCTAGGATGAAACCATAATATTGTAGTTATTTATTTTTATTTTCCTTGTAGCTTTGCTTGATTGCTTTACTTGTCTGCATTATAATATGATTTGCCATGTATATTGATAACATGTCATATAAAATAGGGAGTGCAGCTCATATTAAAATTGTTCATGCATGTCTTTTAAAATAAAACCTTGATTTCAAAAGATTGAGTGGGAGAAGGTTTTCGAAGAGAGGACCTAAGGCCTCCATCGTTGGTCCGTAGGAAGAACATGGTGGTCCTGGCCCCTACGAAGGGATTTCTATCATGTACCAGATTGGATCTCTGAGAGAATAAGGTATTTTATCATGATTTATGGCTGCACACCCCTAGGTGGTGATTATAATTCATGGATAATATATTAAAATGATGGTGATACACTCATGTTAATTTCATTATTAACCTCCCGTAGGAGCTCTGTTAATAGAATTAATGGCCAAAGAAATGATTATTGATATATGTTGGATCATACGAGTCCTGAATAGCATATATTAATTAGGAGGGGATCTGTGTTCTTAATTGAATTTGGCATGACTCCCCTAGGAGCTTGTTGAATTCTGAGTTGGGAATTATCGTTGTAAGGTTGTGATATTTTCACGGTTTTGAAACATAACACATTTGTATGTTTTTACATGATTGTGTTAGCTTACTAAATTATTATGATATGTTTGCTTATGTTTAGTATATGATTCTTTATTGTAGATTAAAAATGTCTAAAAACGCTTTATTTGTGATACTTGAACAAAAGAAATTAACCGGAGAGAATTATAATGATTAGAAACAGAACCTGGATATCGTCCTCTCCTTTGAGAAACTAAAATTTATGCTGACAACCCCTTGTCCTCCCGAGCCTACGGGAAATTCCACTAATGAGCAATTCTAAGCGTACGATAGCTGGAAAGATGCAAATGATCAGGCCCGCTGCTATGTTATGGCTAGCATGAATAATGTGCTGTAGGCTCAACATGAGGATTATGAGCCTGCTAAGCAGATATTGGATAATCTTAAAGACATGTTTGGAGGCCAGGCCATAATAAAGCGGCAAGGGGCGCTTTGAAAACTCTTCAACTATAACCAGAGGCCGGGGACATCTGTAAAGGAGCACATGATGTTGGTCATGGTTTACCTCATTGAGGCTTAAACCAATGGAGCCGACATCAATGCTGAAACTCAGATAACTATGGTCTTTGAGACTCTGTTTAAGGAGTTTATTCCATTTAAAGCTTCTTTTAATTTGAGCACTAGATGGGATATAACCTTAACAGAATTAATGAAACAATTACAAGAGTTTGAACTACTAATCAGGGAGTTTTCAACTGGTGGCAAGGCCAATTTGGTAGTTGCTTTCAGTTCCAATCCCAACTATGGGAATAGAAAGAAGCAACGCGACAAAATTGGGAAGTCTTCTATTCCTGCTAACAACAAGAGCAAGAAGAAGAAGAAGAAGAAGAAAAACCCAAAGAAGCTTAAGTGCTTCTTTTGCAGGAAGGTAGGGTACATAAAGAAGCATTGCAAGGACTTCCTTTCTAAAGGAGGTAGGTGTGATCTTATGTATTTAGAAACTTGTTTAGTTGAGGAATCCAATGACATTTGGGTCATAGATTCTGATGTAACTAATCATATTTGTGTTTCTCTGTAGGGGTTCAAAGAAACAAGAAGTCTGCTTTATGAAGACTTCATGCTTCAAATGGACGATGGATCCTTGGTCTTAGCGGAAGCAATGGGAGACGTCCATCTTTACTTTGATAATTATAGGAATTTAATTTTACAAGATTGTTTTTATGTTCCTAAATTTAAAAGGAATTTAATTTCTATAGCTTGTTTATTTAAAGACTCCTATTTGGTTTCTTTAAATAATAAAGTGATGATTCGTAAAAATAAATCTTTTATCTACTCTAGATAGATGCAAAATAATCTATATTTTATCAAACCTAAGATGGAATTATTACTGAATGCTAAGATAAATGATAATAACTCTAAATTTGATAATGGGAGACGTCCATCTTTACTTTGATAATTATAGGAATTTAATTTTACAAGATTGTTTTTATGTTCCTAAATTTAAAAGGAATTTAATTTATATAGCTTGTTTATTTAAAGACTCCTATTTGGTTTCTTTTAATAATAAAGTGATGATTCGTAAAAATAAATCTTTTATCTACTCTAGATAGATGCAAAATAATCTATATTTTATCAAACCTAAGATGGAATTACTACTGAATGCTAAGATAAATGATAATAACTCTAAAAGACTTAAAACTTCTCACTCTAATAAGACTTATCTTTGGCATTTATGCCTTAGTCATATTAACCTAAATAGGATTTAAAGGTCGGTAAGGGATGGACCTTTAAGTCACTTAAAGGTGGAATCTATACCTCAATGTGAATCTTGTTTGGAGGGTACAATGACCAAAAGACCATTCAGATCTAAGGGCAATAGGGCCGAAGAGGTTTTAGAACTTGTGCATAGTGATGTTTAAGGACTGATGAAAATCCAAGCACGAGGAGGGTTTGAGTACTTCGTCACTTTTATTGACGATTACTCAAGGTATGGGTATATGTACCTGATGCACCATAAAAGCGAAACTTTTGACAAGTTTAGGGAGTTTTGGGCTAAAGTGGAAAAGCAATTAGGTAGACCCATAAAGGCACTTCGATCCGATCGAGGTAGAGAATACTTTTTTGATGAATTTTTGGGACACTTATTAGAGAATGGGACTTTATCTCATTCGATTATGCCAGGCACTCCACAGCATAATGGCGTAGTAGAGAAAAGAAATATGACTTTATTAGACATGGTGAGGTCCATGATGAGTTATTCATCATTGCCTTTATCCTTTTGGGGATATGCACTACAAACCGCATATTATCTTTTGAATAATGTGCCTTCAAAATCTGTCCCTAAAACTCCTCACATGTTGTGGATGGGTAGGAAGACATTCTTAAACCATATTTGCATATAGGGATGTACGACTTATGTCTTATTTAAGGATGCGAATAAGTTGGAAGCACATTCAAAAGTTTGTGTGTTTGTAGGATATCCAAAAGGGACTAAAGGGAGTTATTTCTATAACCCAAAGGAAAACAAAGTAGTGGTTTCAACTAATGCAACTTTCCTTGAGGAGAGTTACATGGATGACTTTAAGCCTCGAAGCAAAATGGTGCTTGAGGAGTTAAGGAGTGATCCAATCACTTCGGAGGTTCTGAATGAAACTGTTCCGATCAATGTAGAAAAACCAAACGAACCCGAACGACAACCTATGGGGCTTCGGCATAATGGGAGGGTCGGGCGTCAACCCAAGAGGTATATGTTCAATAGTGAGGTCTTTTTGGCTAAACCGGATGAACATGACAGGGATCCTTATACTTGCACAAAGGCTTTGGAGGATGTTGATTCAAAACTTTGGACAAAGGCCATGAACACAAAGATGAAGTCTATGGAGACTCATCAGGTCTGGGAGCTTATAGATCTTTCTAAAAGGGTAAAACCCATAGGATGTAAGTGGATCTATAAGAGAAAAAGAGGAGTGGATGAAAAGGTCGAAACCTTTAAGGCTAGACTGGTAGCTAAGGGTTACATGCAAAAGGAAGGAATCGATTACGAGAAAACCTTTTCGCCTGTAGCCATCGATTACAAGGAAATCTTTTCGCTTATAGCCATTCTTAAGTCCATCCAGATTCCCTTGTCCATAGCTTCCACTCTCGATTACGAGATTTGACAGATAGATGTTAAGACGGCTTTTCTACATGCCTATCTTAATGAGTCCATTTACGTGGAATAACCAAACAGGTTCAAGGTCAAGGATCAAGAGGGTAAGGTTTGTAAGTTGCTAAAGTCAATTTATGGACTTAAGCAGGCTTCCAGTTTTTGGAACATATGATTTGATCAAGTGATTAAGTCTTATGGGTTCTCATAAAATGTGGATGAGCCATGTATTTACAAACACATTAAAGATGGGAAGGTTGATTTTTTGTTGCTCTATTTAGATGACATACTGCTAATTGGGAATGACATTGGAGCATTGTCATCAGTCAAATTATGGTTGACTAAGTAGTTTGACATGAAGGACTTGGGTGAGGCTAATTTTGTTCTTGGAATCCAAATCTTTCTGGATAGGAAGAACAAAATGATAACTTTGTCCCAAGCTGGCTACATAGATAAAATTCTCAAGAGGTTTGCAATGTAGGATTCCAAGACAAGTGGGCAACCATCTAGGTATGGAATTACTCTTTCTAAGAAAGACTCTCCAAAGTCTTAGGAAGAAAGAAAATATATGAAGAAGGTGCCTTATGCTTCGATAGCGGGTTGTCTCATGTATGCCATGCTTTGTACACAACTAGATATTTGTTATGCTGTTGGGATTATAAGTCGATTTCAAGCAGATTTAGGACCGAACCACTGGGTTGCGGTAAAGCATATTTTCAAGTACCTGAGAAGGACTGAGGGTATATGCTTGTGTATTCGGGTGAGGATTTGACTCATCTAGGATACATTGACTTAGATTTTCAATCCTGTCGAGATTCTTGGAGATCGACTTCGGGTTTTGTGTCTACTCTAGGTGGTGGTGCCATTAGTTGGAGCGGTGTAAAGCAAGATTTCACTTTGGATTCAATGGTGGAGGCCGAGCATGTGGCAGCTAGTGATGCTTCAAAAGAAGCAATGTGGCACCGTAAGTTCCTTAGCGATCTTGAGGTAGTTCTGGTATGAATAAGGCGGTATCATTGTATTGTGATAATAGTGCGACGGTAGCTAATGTTAAAGAACCAAGATTTCTCAAGAAGAGTAAATATATTGATCGAAAGTATCATGTGATAAAGGACTTCGTGGAAGGCGGGCATGTCATGGTATGCAAATCGTGTTAGAGGACAATTTAGCTTACCCATTCACAAAGACACTTACTGAAAAGTCTTCGAGAGGCATGTGGAAGCTCTAGGGATGCGAGATTTGTCATATTAACTCACTTAGTGCAAGTAGGAGATTGTTAAAAGTGTATGCCCTAAGGAGTAAAAATGTAATATATTTTTGGAGACATTTTATCAATAAAAAATTTATTTATTATTTATATACCAAATCTTGTCCTCTTTATGTTCATATTTGTTGAATGCATGTTAAGCAAATAATAGTTTGAGATTGTCGATGTAAACCTTTAAGAATTGGGCATATGATGGATAGATTATGCGGAAGACACAATTCTTAAGGTGAGAGTCTAAATCATAAGATCCGCAATCGAGGGAATAAAGTTGGGCGCTTTATTCATGTAAAGATTGATATGTTGTCTATATCTCTATTAGGAAATGGTTTGTCTTGACCATCAGAGGTGGACTCCATGAATAAAAACATTGGCACATTGTCATCGGTGACTATGTGTTAGATCAAAACATAAAGTTAATTGATTTGGATTAATAATTATGTCTCAGCAAATTAATTCACTTTAGACAATCATTTGTATTGTATCTTAATCCTGAGATGAATAATGGGCCCGTTGTCTTAACTTATATCTTTTGATGTACCTAAGAATGACACCCACATTTTTAATGGTGGTATGCATGCTAGTATGTTGGAGGCATGACTCTTGATAGCATAGACCCGTTATTCATAGATATGGAATCCATAGCTCCTCTTTAGGAGTAGTGATATCCTCTTATATGTATTATCCTATAATTGAAAAACTAGAGCGCTCAACCATTTGGATACATAGGTGTAACCTAATGGTATATTGTCTTTGGATGGTAAGTTTTTCGATGGTGAGATAATGGATGTAAGATAAAAATAATCGAGAAGGTAAAACAAAACTTGTCCCTAAGCCAATTATGGATAATCTTATAGGGATATGATATACTATGATATGCCATGGAAACGTAGCTACACGGGCTTCATAATTCTATAAAGTTCAAGAATGTAGCTCCAAGCTTTTAGTGGAGTAGCGTTGGAGTTGATAATTATGAAATGTATATCAAGGATATTGGGTTTCATAATTATCGAGAGCTTGAACTATATAGGTCCATTTGGTCCCCTTTACTAGCACACAAAATCCTGTCACGATACGGCGTGTTTTTCCTATAATTGGTGACTTATGTCAGATTTATTAGATTGGTTGAAATTTAGAAGAATCAAATAATTCATGTCTATTTATCAGTTGAATTAATTTTGTGGCAAAATTAATTCAAGATAAACTTGTTGAATTATTGGAATCAGATAATTCTTGTCTGTTTATCAGTTGATTTAATTTTGGATAAATTAAATCAAGATAAACTTGTAGAATTATTAGGAATTCATTATTTTCTTAGAGATTATCTAAATAAAGTAGTTTTAATTAGATAACTTCTCTATTGGGTTATTTGAATTAAAACTGAGACTTTATCATATAGAATCTCGAGTAGAAAATAAAGATTCCTTAGGATTTTTATCGACAATTCGGCATGCCAATCCTCAAGTTTGGCCTACCGATGGGGCAAATTCGGCTTGCTGGTTACGCAAATCGGCTTGCCTCTACGCGATAAAAAGATCACGTGTTTTCATGTAGATCTCATCAGATATTGATCCAAATTTGGTTCTAATTCAAATTTTGAGGCATTATCTGATAAGGACTAACTCTTGGACCCAACCTCTATAAAAAGGGTGTGAGTCTCACTATTATTTAGATCAATTAAGAGATTAAAAGTGATACTCTGCAAGTAAGATTCTGAAACTCCCTGAGAGCTCTTGTTCACAAATCACGAACACTAACTTTGGGTTCTCTCAATTGGTTGGAAGGAGAGCCACTTGGTGAGCCCACACTCACTCTGATCATAGATAAAGAATAGCAAAGAAGGCCAGTCAGTTAAGGTCCTTCTGGAACGTTACTTCTCTTCACTGATTGCAGGAGCTTTTTGGCACATAGAGGTTAGTAAGATCTGGTTAATTTATGTATATAGTGTGTCAAACTTTGTTTTAGAAAATACTCTGATATAAAAAATTTTAAAATTTTACAACGTACTATTTTTGAACAATTCTTATGATGCAGTAAATCGTATTTTCTACTTACCTCGAGTCCAATTTATGGTGATTAAAAAGATTAATCCTCTTAGAAGGTAAGATGTTCTAAAGGCCTAGCATTATAAAATCACATACCACTTTGTATTATAAGGGTTTTGTATTGAATCAGACACAAAATAGGCTGAGTATAATAATGTCAAAATCCACATTTATACCCAAAGAATATGCTACACTATTAGAAATATATTACACATAGAGATTAGGTGTTTTCATTATCTCATTAAACTTACATATCTATAAATTCCTGGCTGCAACTTACAACTTATCAAACACATAATAATTTTATAACTTTTTAGGTAAATCAAGTTTTTAATGAAGCACTAACATTTCAAAACATTAAATATCAGTAAGGGAAGTATAATCTTATAAAAACAACCTAACACATGAGAATCAAGCATGGTGCAAATTTGATATTCCACTTAATCTAGTTTTAGATTTTCTTTCTATAAATTTAGAAATAACATTCTAACTAATTTCCATCTTTCTACAAGCATTCAAAATAACTTAATAAATACTTAGGATTAATAGAAATGAAGGAAATAATCAGATTCCATAAGATTTTCAATTGTGCACAGAAACCAACTTAACTAGCTTAGTTTGAGCTAAAATCTTTCCTAGCTTACTTTTCCTGCATCGATAATCATATATAACAGACAATAACTTCATTTCATCATAAGAAACATAAATATAGATGTTACCTTGTAGGGCTTGAAGTTAGGGCTCTATTGGAGGTCAAAACACTTGATTTTCAAGCTCAAATGGTGAGAATTTGGCCTGGTTTATGTAACCCAATTTCTATATTATTGTTTAAGTTTTTGTGAGCTTTAAGATGTGGAAAATGGAGAGAAAGAAGTGGGGAGAGTGCTAGATGCTTTTAGAGTTGCTTGGCCAAGAAAGAGGCAAAAATGAACATTCTAGTTCATTTGAATTAGTCTAAATCAAGAAAGAGAAGGGAAAAGCTTGCTTGGCGGCTTTTGCCATCTTTTTCTTGGGTTTGACATGTAGAAAGAGTGCTAAGTAAGATAATTTAACTAATAGCTAGCCACTTAAATCTAGTACAAGTAAGAGTAATTCAATTTGCTATAACCTAGTCAACAAATCAATCAAATTGCACCATTCTGCATACTTTCAATTCCAATCAAAGTTTTCTATTTCAAATATATAAATGAGCAAAACAATTAGTTTAGAATGCATTTGAATGGAAAAACACTTTCTAATCAATTTGTAATCCGTTTAGCACACCAATCTTTCTTACCAAGAAACCAAGCTTTTCATCGCAATTAGAACTTTTGAAAAACTTGTTAGATCATATATTAATAATTCAATGTCATATTTATTCAATATAAGCATGTTTATGCATGATTCAGTTTTATAAATAATAAGTACTTATTCTCGTAAGATATGCTTTTTATATGCTCGAAATTCAATAACATGTATTCGTTAAATGCATAGATATGCAAGATGCTTATTACTGGCTATTTGTAAGTTAATTGAGCATTACACTATAACTCCTTAATAAAAGGTGTCCCTTAAAGGCATTATTTGAGAAATTTAAAATTTAACAAAGCCTTGTTAGTTGAGATACATTTGGAAAACAAATCAATGTTCAATTGTATTATAAATGGAATTTTTTTCAATAAATAAAATAATAAAACTTCAAGATAATATAATCAAGTAGGTAAACTAGAACTTGTTCTTAAATCGATTATAGATAACCTATGAGATGCACATAACAAAAAGATCATAGATAGGACTAATCAGAATATAATATAATATAATATATTATCAAGAGTACAACTTCAAGTCCATAGTGTAGTGATACAAAGGTTGATAATTAATCGAGATTAATTTATCTATTATTACAGGAACTTACTAATATATGTTCATCGAGTCCCAATACTAGCTCACATAATCTAATTATATATAGAGTCGAACATAAATTAGATACAATCGATAATACAAAAGAACACATGAATCAAGCCACCAAGGCACTAGGCATAGCCCACCTAGACTATGACCACCAACTAGCAGTAAATTTCGAGTGAATCAATTATTTAATTAAGTTTAGAAAAATTATTTATATTGGTAATTGAATTTTTGAATAATTAATCTGAATCAGATTGAAATTTTAGAAGAATAATTGATTTTTTGAATAATTGATCTAAATAAGAATGATATTATTGTGATTTAAATAGGATTTGTTTGAATTGGAGTTATATTGGAAGGTGAAGAAAATCACAAAATCATACACTAAGATTGGTTGAAATTTAAATGTGTCCCCACGTTTGCTTGCATGTAGACCACAGGGGTTGGTGTGTTCTACAATATATAGGGGGAGATAATTAACTCCAGTGTCCTAGTTGAACCAAGCTTTTCCAACCAATTCTATAAATAGGCATTTAGAGTCTTCATTTATTCTTAAATTGTCTTAATGCACATTTCAAAGAGAGAGATCTGTTTACTCACTTTTAGTGATCAAATGATCTCGTTCACTAATGTGTTTGGAAGGAGATTATCAAGAGATAAACTATCCATTGTATTGCCCTTACACACACAACAATCTATTAGAGAAGCATAACAATGAATAACAATGAATGCTAGTTGAACAAGGTTCCTTCCATAGTTCTTATTTCTTCAATGAGAAGTAGTCTATAAAAAAACAAATAATTACAGAATAATTTGTTGTTTATAACAACATGAGTTAGTTTCAGGAGAAATAAATAAATTTTAAAATTTCGTTTCACTAACTGAACAATATTTTTAATAATTCTCTTTTATTATTGACGACTAAATTGCTTACTCTAATTCTTCTATGCATTCCTTTTGTTATTTCTCGAGTTTACAACAATTTACATGGCCAGAGCAACCTTTGCATTAGTTTCCTAATTTTCCACATTTTCTAGGATAAAATAAAATTTATGAACCAAATTGATGTCAATGAAATTATAGTTATTTTACAACTTGACACCGACAGTTTCAATATTCGATTCTCTTAAAAACCAGATAAAATGCCCGATGCATAGGCATACGTCAAAAGATACTGCAAATATGGTTACCTAACCACGAATTTTCAAGGGGGGGTATTATCCGGAGACTACGTGAGATATTTCGAATATATGTTGTCCAAAAAGACTAATGTGCTTCCCGCTGGAGTACTTGGATATCTACTTGGTGATTTTATGGATATTTTGAAGCATAATTGGACTGCCATTCAACTACATCAATATACGCAACCACCAAATTAGACTTGTGTGATAAAACACCTCTTTACTTCTCTTTCAGTTATTAATTTGAAGGAAAGAACTTCGATATCCAGTCGTCACGAATGTTGGGACTTTCGACACTGACGCCACATTAGAGGGGAGGATCGATCTCCGCCGGTGCAAGAACTTGTTGTGGAAAATGTCGTCATCTAAAATATATGATACCAATAATTCTCTGATGAGATACTAAAATTACCTTCCTCCTGTGCTCACATAGCACAATCAAGCAACATGCTTCTCCGCCTTAAAGAGGAGAAGGGCACCAAGCTCACCGACAGTCACCAGAGTTCAAAGAGAGCCGAACCAAATCCACATGGTATATTTCCAGACCATGTTATCTCTGGATACCGTAATCAAACCATGGGGGCTAAACCTTCAATCACTATGGTTTTATTTTTCTTTATTTATTTTTTAAAGCACGGATAGTGTAAAGCCCTTAAATGAGGGTAAAGCCCTTAAATGAGGGTTAACAGTTTTTAATAAATTAAATAAAGATCAAAAATAAAAAAAATAAAAAAAAACTTCAAAATAAATTTGCCTGAGACTTAAATGAAAACTGTCAAATCAAAATAAAAATATAACAATAAATAAACCATAATTTAATATAACACATTTAATTTAATAATATAAAACTATCATTATCATCATTTTAATCTTCAATACATCTTAATACAATCATAAAAAGTAACATACGATACTTACGTTATCAAGGAGAACATTCCTAGTAAAAGAAGAGATTCTAACTGAATACAGATACATAACTTCCTCAACTATATCTTTTCTTGCCACCACATACTTTGTGAGTCCTGAAAAGATAAAAATATAAGGGAATAAATGATAACATGCTCAATAGGAAAAATCATTACTCACCTTTTGGTTTTTATTATTGCCACATTAATACATGCATGGTTGGTTAGTTTTCAACATTGTTCATAATATTATCATGTTTATTTCCGGTGGATACCCTATGATTGTTCTTACCAAATTTCATACATATATATATACACACATATTAGTTTAGGATTTAATAATGCTTATATATATATCCACTGTGCAATAAAGTATCATATCACTCAACTCAACAAAACCCAAATGGGCGCTCTTGACCACTCTACAATCATTCCAAGAGTGTTCGGTGAGAGGACATCAAGCCCGAATCCTCACCAAGTCGATTCTTGTACAGTGCATTCTCGGACTTTCGACCCAAGGAAGTATCATCACCTCCCCCTATTTTAGCTTTTAGGGTATTCGTGTCCAAGGACATAATCACCGCTCTCTTCACATTTTATCATTTTTCTCATAACTATTACTGTTATGTATAGAGTATATTTTCTAACCATGCTTTTCAATTTATTCAATGCATGTCAAATCAATTTATTCCTCGCTATATATTACAAGATGAGTTCATGCTATTGTCTCATGAGTGATATTCATATAATAACAGTTCAACATATATATATATATCTTGCAATGTAAAGAACCAATTTTAATTACACAAAACCTCATGAAAGATGAGCAATAGATTTGCTAGCCCTTGGGGCAAATATACTACTAATAACTTGTAGCTCACGAAACTAAGTTCACCACATAAGCTTCAAGTACGTTGTTTTTCTAGGACATATAAAATATCCATGTTTTAACTTAAATTCTACTCATTAATCATGCCAATTTACTATCTATTTTTATTAGTGTGTTATAATGATTAATACATTCAAAACATGCACATAAAAGTAAACATATAATTTAATTTTAATAGCAACAAATTGACCATATTTCATTCTAAAATGTTCTGAAAATAGTTTAAAACAAAAATCATATGACATTAAAATATTTTAGAATAAAACATTTGAATAAAAATTTAGTATTGGGGTTGGGTCAATCTGACCTATAATATATCAAATAGCTAGAGAATTGACAAAGGAATAGAATGAATGAAATGGTGGAAGGCATCTTAAGGTTTTAGGAGGTTGTAGGTTCGAGTCTTGAGGAGAGCAAGTTTTTAATTATATTTTCTGTTTAACAAAAACGACTTGTAGTTTTCTGTGAAAAATGACACGTAGTTTTTGTGAAAACAACATGTAGTTTTTGTGAAATTTTCCCCTGGAAATTTTACACAGAGAGCTCAAAAATCTGAATTTTGATCTTTTTTAAAAAATCTTGATTTTCTAACAACTTTCTAAGTATAAAAACAATATATAAACGATATATAATCATCTTTATACAATATAAACTCACTTCCATAGATTTTTATACTCAAAACATAATCAAAATCCAAGTTTTGAGTTTGAAGAGTTTACCTCAAATTCAAGCTAAATACATTGTTTTGATCACAAAAGTCCCCTTGATTTCATGCTCTATAAGCTGCTAGGAGGTTGTTTTTGTGAATTTTGTGAGAAAATGGTTGAAAGATATTTGATTTTCTTCTTAGGTTCCCTCTCTCTGGCTGTCGTGAAAGAAAGAAGAAGAAGAGAAAGAAAGAGGATGAAGAGCAAGGAAGGAGAGAGACGTGTAAGAGAGCGAGGGGAAGCAGAAGATAAAAAGAAACAAAAAGAAGAAAAGAACAAGAGTAGGTGAACTCCAAGTCTCCATCGAAGACTTTGGTGCACAAAATACCAAAATGGTATTTTGTAATTAAATAAAAGTTCCAAGGATACTTCGGTAAATATGCTAAATAGGTATAAAAAAATTTTAAAAGATTGAAAATAGGAAGAACAAAATAATGTGGAATAAATTTTAGATGAAATAAAAATTTTAATTGGCACACTAATAATTAGTTTAATTATAATGATACCCGTTAGGAAAATAACAGGTGTCATAACTCTACCCTCCTTAAAGAAATTTCGTCTTCGAAATTTCAAATCTAATGTACTTGTAAAAATCACAAATCCATTATAATTCTAGTTTCGACTCTACACCTTCAATGTTTTTGGTCTCCAAATGTAGGTTACCATATCTCCATTCATTTACTTGAAATATCAATCTTACTCTAAACACTAAATCCCTCAACAAGAGTATTACTAACAGGTTTTAAATTTATAACACCCTATTGTGATTTCAGAATCTAATCAAAGAAGTACACATGCTAATCATACCATTTTTTTTAGTCCTTCACGGATTGTAGATGGTGGTTTACAATTATATTAAGGAAATTGCCAAAGAAATTCTTATGTACTCTATCTTTGGGTTCCTTTTTCTTTCCAAGTAAGAAAAGTCACAGATGATTGATTCCACATTCCAACTAATAAACTAAAACATAATAATAAAATATATAACATAAGCACTTCTATTTAAATCATACATTAAAATCATATATAGAGATATTAGAAGTTGCAAGCAAACTCACGGATTCTTCAATAAACGGCTACTCTCATGGCACAAACATTC
The DNA here is from genome assembly GCA_946598075.1 of Artocarpus hirsutus. Classification (NCBI taxonomy): domain Eukaryota; kingdom Viridiplantae; phylum Streptophyta; class Magnoliopsida; order Rosales; family Moraceae; genus Artocarpus; species Artocarpus hirsutus. Next base: position 39,902 of record CAMOHE010055143.1, read on the forward strand.
AACATTAATAATATACTTATATTTTTCTATAGAGTATTCCCAAATTTAACTTTGGTACTTCCACAAAACATTAATAGAATAGCACACATTACAAATATGACGCGGATACCACAAAGCATTCCATATAACTAGCTATCCAAATCATGTATGCTTAGAGAATATAAAACATCGATAAACAAAGATCAGACCTTAATGGGATGTGTTTCAAGAGTATGAATTACTCCGTATCACTAGGCATCCCAACATTAGGGTCAATGAATCTAAAAGTTTTAACAACAGCTTGCCACAAGAAATACAGAGTGTGTGTGTGTGTGTGTGTGTGTGTGTGTGTGTTGTTGGGGGGTGGGGGGAACAGTTATTCGTGGCACATGAAATGCGGACATACATGGCATGGATAAAACCAAAAGATTATAGGTGGAGATTCAAATCCAATGGTCGTTTTCGGCTTCCTTTCTCCTAATCAACCTTGGATGTATGATTTGTATCTTATCTAGCAATTCTTCGGTTGTTGAAGCAGTAACAAAGATTTGTCTCTTAAACTCTACAAGGAAGTTTTGTTCTACAATGTAATCTAAAAATTTTAAAAAACCATCGTTAAAACCATTTACATTCAAAAGTCCTAAAGGTTTGAAGTGAATGCCTAGTAAATTCCTACCAGCAACTACAAATATTTCCTCAAGAGTACCTACACCGCCAGGTAATACTATATCGATCATAGTTTTAAGATGTTCAGGGATTTCCAAAACTATTATCTCCCTATCAATTGTTTTCCCACAAAGGTTTCGCTTAGCTAGAAGATGAGGAATTATCCCCAGGGCTTCGGCACCACTAGACTTAGCTACTCTTGCCACATTTCCCAATAATCATAAACTTCCACCCCTATAGGTCAGGTTAATCTTTCTATATGCTAAGCTTGCCCTAAGTGTCTTGCGGCTTCTAAGTAGGCTTTATCTTTTCTAAGGCTGGAACCACAAAAGACTCATACATTTTTTATTTTCCTGATTGACTGGGAGGTAGATATATTTGGTTTGTATGAATGGTTGCTTTATGTCTACTCCATTTAGTTTCGAGGTTCTACAAGAGATTTTAAAGATAATGGATACACGAAAAGACTAAGGAGACAGACGAGTAAGTAACAAACCAATAATCCAAATATTTAAATAAAATATTATGCACGTAAGAAAATAAGAAAAAGGGATTGACAATTATGGAAATCCTGATATACTTTTTTGAAAAATTTAGACTTGAACTATATAACTTTTGACAATTGAAAATACTTTGACAAAAGATATTCTGATGCAACTGTAGACCTTTTGACAAATGTGCACCGAATTTAAAAAATCAATATAAATGACAAACTACTATAAAACATTTGAAATTTGGGACACAAGTCTCAAAATATCTGAATAAGTTCCAAACATTCAAACATGTTACAGTACAGCATGTGATGTGTTGGACAGGGTATTATATATTATTTATTATTATTATAATTATTATTATTTTAAGACAGCCATAAATTAAACGAGACACTAACATTTATTGCGTTAATTTAATAATCACAATTATTTTGGACTCACAAAAGCAAATGTTTTGAATACAAAACATTTTTACCAAAGAGAAAGATAGATTATTGAACACCAACTAAAACAATTTCAAACAAAAGCTGAACAACCTTTTTAGAGCAATGATTTATTCCCTATCCAATTTTCTTATGTCTTGGCAAACAGGATCTTGAAATACTACATACATGAGATGTTGTCTTTTTGCATGGAATTAAGGCCAGATTTTAAAGATGACACCTTGAATATATCCACTAAGATGATCTTGAAGAGAAGCATGGAGGTCATCTAAGTTCTTCTTAGAAAGTCCATCCCTATAGAACTTTATTTTATCTTTTCCATTTATAGACACAAATCTAGATGAAGTACATTACCCTTACAGTTTTGTCATCCATATTTGTTACAAGTGGCCGTAATGGCACGAGCTCTTCTTTTCATCGCACTACGGCTGGTACCCATACTTAGTAAACTGACATCTTGACTGAAGTCACTCAAACAAATCTTCCCCTCCACCAACATCCTTACATCACCAGGAATGCCAAAACACATAAGAATCCACAACTAAGTAATCCTAGTCTTGTATTTCTTCTTGAGAACCTTTTGGAAAAATGATGGAAAATAATTTCTCAGGTGTTGGTATTTTGGGTCCATGATGAGACCAAAGAAGAGTAAATAGAAAAGAAAAATCGAGACAATAAGTTACAAAATCCTAGAAATCCTTCTTCTTTTAGAGAAAGAAAGAAGAAGATCTAGAGAGAAGGAAGAGCATTTGCGATTTAGAAAGAGAATGACAAGTTTAGGAAGAGAGGGAACTCAGAGAAATGAGCTCCTATGCATAGTAAACATATATATAGACAATGAATCACTATATGTGACACGTATAAAGACCACGTGCAAACGACAGCCTTTTTTTTAATGGGTTGAACTGGTTTAGAATTTAGAGTAGGCCCAAATGTTCTAAGTTGAAATGGGTCAGGTTGTTTCGAGCCATAATACATTTGGGACGAGCTAAACAATTAGCATGAAATTTGAAGCCGAACTAGTACAAATATTAAGCCCAATTCAAAGCCCAATTCTTAAAAACAATTTAGCTAAGATAAACAATGAGTCTGATTTGATAATAATCAAAGGTCCTCTTGAATGTTATCCAAATCATTCCATATCAACAAAATCCTCTTGTAACTCAAATAATCTGCTTTAATCAAAACCTTGTTGAACAATGCAAATACTCTTATCTTATTCTTTATGCTCAGCATCTATCAATATATATTCACCATTAACACTACCAAGGGTTTTGAACATGACTAACCTTAAAATTAATATACTTTCTGTCTTCTAATATAGACCACATCAATGAGCAAAGACCATCGATACTACTACTTAAGGACGTCTACAATCCTCACAATCCCACGTATGTAATTGTAACGCCCTGAAATTAATTAAGTGATATAGTGTGTTAAATGGTGGATTAGTGCTCTGTAATGAATGTTTTAAACTTAATTTGATCGTTTTGTGAAGTTTTCAAATTAAAGTTGTTTTTGAATATTTTAATGATTTTTAAGTACTCTTAATTATTTTAATTGTTATTTTGAATATTTGGAACGAAACAATTCATCAAATGTCAAAAATGCCCATTTTATAAAATCATGGGCGGCACACGGTTTTCACATAGTGAAACTGCCCAATTTTTCTCTATTTAATCTCTCCTCTCTCACTTACTCTCCCTCACTCTGGCTCATTCTCTCTCTCACGCTCCTTCTCTCGCTCGTCTCTCTCTCTTTCCTCTACCTCTCTTTCTCTCTCCTCTTTCTCTCAATTTTTGCTTCAAAAATTCAAGCACAAACTTCGGTACTTAGTAGATTGGAAGCTCAAGAACTCGATTGGACGATCAAAAACACGATTTAAAGCTTTGATTTAAGGTTAGTTTTCAAATTTCTAAAACTTTTTCAATTTTCCTTGCATTTTGAAATTTAAGCTTTCTTAAGCTTAGAAAATCATCAATCTAGGTTAGAGGAACTGAGAACAACTAAAATCTAAGCTTTGTTTGATCAAAAACAGATTTAAATCAAGATTTTTTATTTTTCTCTATTTTTCTCCATTTTCGGGTTTATTCAAAATTTTTGTGTAAAACTTGTTTAAATTGATTAAAAAGTGTTCTATTATGTTTTTCCATCAATCATAATCATTATCCATGCCTGAGAACTAAGAAAAACAGGTTAAAATGAAGATTTGGGCTCGAGAGGCTGAAACCTATGCCTAAAAAATTCTAAACTTTTCCATATCGGCAGGCCGAACTTCATGTTCAGCAGGCCAGATTCATACGACCGGCAAGCTAAACTTGGAAAAATTTGGCTGACCGAACCTGGTTTTTCGGTAGGCCGAGCTGCATAGTTCAGCCGGCCAAACCAAGGCGACCGGCAGGCTGGCTAGGCATGATGAAATTTTATTTTTTTCATCCATTTTCACCGTTTTGAACCCTAATTAAGATTTTAATGATACAATATGATTTTACGAACTTAAATGACACACTAGGACACCATGAGGTGGTTTAGTAACATAGGGTATCTCGAGTTAGATACAGATACACTTAGTTATTGTGCGTTTAAGGTTGTTCGTGGTTCCGCAGAACTAACATGTACCTGATCGGTACTGTGGTGTGGGACACCGACACGAGTAATGAGGTAGGACTTCTAACCCTCTTTCTTGGTAACCTAGTTTTCAAAGGATTTTGGCCTCAAAAAGAATTTTTAACAAAAATGATTTCAATAATTGGTTGAAAAATGATTTTTATTAAGTGATTTCATAGGCAGTAGAATTGAGACGGTTTTTAGAATAAACCTCATAATGAATGTAAATGATTATATTTAATAAGAAGAGATTTCAATAATTACAGAAAGATATGTGTATATATATATATATATATTAGGGGTATGATGTCATATCAGAGATTGGGTCATGTAATGCGCGACCTTGGGGGCAGGTCCTGAAACCCAGCTAGGCCACTCGGTAGTGTTACAAATATTGTTTGCCTAGGAAAGAACGTAAAGATACTTTTTAGACGAACTATTTTTAAAGGATATATTTACATGATTTTATTTCTTTAACTCTGTTTTCTTCTATTCGTTTTGAAAGGTAAAATTGTATTTCAATTAAATATCTGTTGTAAAATATAGTCCTACTAAGCCTTTCGCTCACCTTTATTTGTTTTAAAACCTTTCCCCCTCTAGGTGAATTCCAGCTTGAATTCGGAGAAGAGTTCGTTGACCGGACTTGTGACTAGTAGAAGACTTGGGTAGATTATAGTATAGATAATTCAAGGCATATATAACTTTAACTTTCTCAACTGTGGTTGTAATTTAACATTGTCAGTACCATGTGTGTGCACAAGTTGTGGGTCATTGGAACCCATTCTCGTTTCCTTTTATTTCTTTATTATTTCCTTATTATTTACTTTGTTATCCATATCTATTTAATCATTATAAATGCTTGTTTTAAAAGGTTTTAAATTATCACATTTTTCATAACTAATTAATTTCTTTAACATGTGTTTAATCAAAATTTTACTTAATTAACTTAATTAAACCTCCACGTCACCTCTCGTACTTCGGGGCGTGACAATAATCTATAATTCCTCATATAACAAAACCTCAATTAACAAAGAGATTCACATCTAAACATCTAAAGGTTAAACCTTTCATCGTAAAGGTCCAAAATCATTATAGGTGCTTAAGTATTATAATTTACTTAAGGAAACTTCTATTGGTCATTTTCATATTACATCTATTCGTAAAGACTAATGTTACCACTTAAATATAATGTACAGAACAGAAATATTCCAACTTTGAAATTCATAAATTCTTTGACTTTACAAAATCTTAATAGACCAAAAGATTAATGTTTATCTCACTCAAAGTTCAATATCATGGATTCCAAACTTATCTCAAATATCTCAACTAAACAGAATCTCCAATCAAATTTATCAAGACTTAAGTACTCTATCAAGTCCACGCATAATCACTACATAGGTTTAAATTAATTATGAAGAATTTGACACTACTATGCCAAACTTTGCAATCAACAACTGAAGCCTTGTATTTCTTATTCTTACGAGATAAAAGGCTTATAGATCCTTTGAACTATATGAATCTCCTTTAAGCAACTACGCATAAATTCATTTCATATAATTATCGTACTGTATAACTGTTAATACTTCCATTATAAGGCTTTTCTATGTCACGACATCTTGCTAGACTATATAAATCAATCTGAAAGTTCAATTTGATGATGACATTGAAAATTCAACTTTAAAACCATCTCAAAAATTGATATTTAAAGTAGCACTATACTCCCTAGGTTAACAGAACCTAAGATCTGATACCCAAAATTCTGTAACGGCCCTAAGTGAGGATTAACAGTTTTTAATAAATTAAATAAAGATTAGAAATAAAAAAATAAAACTTCAAAACAAATTTGTCCAAGACTTAAAAGAAAACTCTCAAATCAAAATAAAAATATAACAATAAATAAACCATACTTTAATGTAACACTTTTAATTTAATAATATAAAACTATCACCATCATCATTTTAACCTTCAGTATATCTTAATACAGTTATAGAAAGTGACATACGATGCTTACGTTATGAAGAAGAACATTCTCAGTAAAAGAAGATATTCCAACTGAATATAGATACATAGCTTCCTCAATTACATCTCTTATTGCCACCCCACACTTTGTGAGTCTTGAAAAAATAAAAATATAGACAAATGGGCGACAACATACTCGTTAAGGAAAACCATTACTTACCTTTCGGTTTTTATCATTGCCACATTAATACCTATATGGTTAATTAGTTCTCAACATTATTCATCATTATTATCATGTTCATTTCTGATGGATACCCTATGATTATTTTTGCCAAACTTCATGTGTGTGTATGTGTGTATATATATGTATACATATTAGTTTAAGATTTAATAATGCTTATCTATGTCTACCGTGTAATAGAGTATCATATTACTCAACTCAATAAAACCCAAATGGACACGCTTGACCACTCTACAATCATTCCAAGAGTGTCTGGTGAAAGGACATCAAGCCCCGAATCCTCACCACATCAATTCTTGTATAGAGCGTTCTGAGACTTCTGACCCAAGAAAGCGTTATTACCTCTCCCTATTTTAGCTTTTAGGGTATTCACGTCTAAAGACGTAACCGTCGATCTCTTCACTTCTGACTGTTCCTCTCATAACTACTATTGTTATGTATGGAGTATATTTCCTAACTATGCTTTTCAATTTATTCAATACGTGTTAAATTAATTTATTCCTTGTTACACATTACAAGACGAGTTCATGCTATTGTCTCATAAGTGATATTCATATAATAACAATTCAAATATATATATATATATCTTACAATATACAGAAGCAATTTTAATTCCACAAAACCTTACAAAAAATAAATAATAGATTCCCTATCTCTTGACGAATATACTACTAAAAACTTTCAACTTACGAAACCAAGTTCACCAAATAAGCTCCAAATACGTTGTTATCCTAAGACGTATAAAATAACCGTATTTTAACTTAAATCTTGCCCTATAATCATGCTAATTTACTATCTATTTTTATTAATGCACCATAATGACTAATACATTCAAATTATGCATGTAAAATTAAAAACATAATTTAATTTTAATAGCAACAAAGATTGACCATATTCCAATATAAATGTTCTGGAAATAGTTAAAAATAAAAATAATATGAGATTGAAATATTTTAGAATAAAAATTTTGAAAAAAAATTTTGTATTAGGGGGTCAATCTGACCTATTTTATATCAAACAGCGAAAGAATTAACAAAAGAATAGAATCAGTAAAATGATGAAGGCATCCTAAGATATTAGGAGGTTGTAGGTTCGAGACTCGAGGAGAGTAATTTTCCTCATTTTTGTGAAAAATAACACAATCATTTTTCGACTGTAAATTTTACATAGAGAGCTCAAAAATCCAAAATTTGAGCTTTTCTTTTAAAATCTTTATTTTCAAACAACTTTTTGAAAAATAGAACCTCGTTTTTCATATGAAAATTTTACGTAGAGAGCTCAAAAATCTAAATTTTGAGCTTTTCTTTAAAATCTTGATTTTCTAACAACTTTTTAAATATAAAAACAATATATAATCATCTCTATATAATATAAACTCACTTCTATAGATTTTCATACTCAAAACATAATCAAAATCAAAGTTGAGTCTAAAAAATTTACTTCAAATTCAAGCCAAATACATTGTTTTGATCACCAAAATCCCCTTTATTTCAAGCTCTATAAGTTGCTAGGCGGTTGTTTTTGTGAACTCCATGAGAAAATGGTTTACAGATATTTGATTTTCTTCTTGGGTTCCCTCTAATTGGCTGTCGTGAAAGAAAAAAGAAAAAGAGAGAGAGAAGATGAAGAGCAAGGAAGGAGAGAGACATGTGAGAGAGTGAGGAAAAGCAAAAGCTAAGAACAAGAAAAAAGAAAAGAAGAATAGATGAACTCCAAGTCTCAAATGGTACACTTCAGTGCACAAAATGACAAAATAACATTTTTCTAATAAATAGAAGTTCCAAGAATGTTTTGGTAAATATACTAAATAGATATAAAAAATTTTGAAAATAGGTACAAATAAATAATGTAGAATAAATTTTAGATGACATACAAATTTTAATTAACACACTAATAATTAATTTGATTATCATGATACCTGCTAGGAAAATAACAAGTGTCACAAATAGTATGCAATGATACAATTTCCAGCACTACCTGTAAAAGAAAAACGGTTAAAGAAGATGAGAAAATTGTTTCACGTTTCTAATAACACCTGAAAGCACCAATTTATTCATTGATTCCCCCAAAATTGCACGATTGTCAACAACCTAGGGGGAAAAAAATGGAACAGATAGAGGACAATTTTTACACCATCAAAATGTTGCAACGTCTTTTGCGGCATTCCGGAACCGATCCCCCCTATTTGACAAAATTGAGTGCCAAACGAAAAATGAGTTCCCATGGACGAAAAAATTGTTGAAAAAAAAAAAAGAAAACTAAAAGGATCTCAAGTAATCAAGATTTCAAAGTTACTCTTCAATGGGTAATCAAGATGAATTATGACAGTTATAAAAGGACGACAAGTTTGAAAGACAGACTCGGTAAATGAAGAATGATGTAATTGATGCAGTAGCATCTACAGCACAAGTTCTAAACATTAAGTTCGTCTTCGAGATAATTATACTCAAATGTAAACTTGGTCTTGATCCGCTGGCACCTGTACACCAACATAAACAAGTACTACCATCAAACAAGTAAAAAGTGTAAAAGTTGCTAAGACAGGCATCATGCATGTCTATGCATTGCAACCTAAACATTTCAGCATTTGCAACTAGGACCCCGCATTTTTAATCTTACTCTTGAGATCCTGAATTTGACAATCCTTAACAATGCAGTCCAATGGATAAGAGATTCCAATTAATAGATGGTAATTAAGGACCCAAATGTCAAAATCAAAAAATAAAAAAAATAAAAAAAGTGTAGAATCCCGCTTGTCAACAAACAAAAAGTTTCAGGTGCATTTTGTGCAAAACTGTGAGGTATTCCATCAATTGATTGGCATCCTCTATCTATTGGATCACAATTGCAACAGATTTTCAAATTTATGAGTCCTATTTGCCAAACATCTATCAATGAGTTCGTGGGTGCAGTGAAAAAGTCCATATGCTAATAATATTTGCATATAAACACAGCTCAATTTCACATAGAATGAGCACAAATATTGGGTACCCATACCATCCTTGGCTTTGCCCTCCTCCTAGATCATCATTGCCGACATGGAAATCAAAGTAGACATATGTCCCCTGTTCATATTCATCAGTGGCAACTTTTGGCTCCTCGTGCCGCCGAAACCATGTGTTATATTTTCTGTGGTATCTCCAAGATTGCTTCTTCAACTCTTTGGCTGCCAAATATTGTTGGTGAGTGTTCTGGAAATTATAGAGAGAGGTTAAAGGATATGCTTTAGACAATGCAATAGAAATGTCGATCCTCATCCAAGAGAAAAGAGAGAATCACGATAGATAAACATAACCAATGGAGTAAAGAGACCAACAGAGCACAAAGAATGCTAAGGAGGACAAGAACTCGAGAGGAAATCCAAAATCGAATCACAATATTCATTATCAATCAAGTCTAAATTGAAAACATAATCTTACGGCCTATTATAGAAACATAAAACATAACAATAAGATTAAGTCAACCTACTAATGAGAGAAGTTTTAACCGAATCTAAATAACCATAAGAAATAAAACGCAATCTAACAATCGAAACTAAAATATTGAGGATAAATAATCAATATAGTAAGTTTGACACCTGCTGATGATAAAAGGCAAAGAACAAGGTGTCGGTGCCAAAAGGTTCAAGACCTAGTCGATCCCAAAATGCTGGATTGTTAACAATATGTGCTTGTACTTGCGGGTAGCTAGGAGGAGTCATCGCAGGGTGCCTCTGTAAAAAGGCAAAACACTGATAAATGTCTAAATCATACAGAGTAAACAGGAGGTGAAAGTATCATTGGTGCATCCATACTGGAGTATAGCTCCTTGTACGTTCAGAGTCTTTAGGTTGTGGGAGCTTGTAATAAGCGGCATCCAGCATCTGCAAATTGTACAATTGGTCACGCATTCCACCAGAGTTAACAGTTGATGCCGTAATGTTGTCACCAATGGCACCAAGGTCAGAAACACTTCTTCGGCCGATAACACCGAGGCTACCAGAAGATTGATTGGTCTGCAAAGGTTGCCTAGGGGAGAGATCGGTATCTCTTGGCACTTGAGCCAGCTCTGTTAACGAGCCTGAAAATCCAGCCTGCAAAGACCAAGCCACCATGATCATCAATTGGAGAATTGATAAACCACCTTTCTCAATTTCGTACTAAATTTACTTTATCCAATAATCTGAAAGATATCACAGCCAATACAAAAGAGAGAAACCACGACTTTGGGGACTAGGCCTATATATCATGTTCTAGGTACAAAAAATTATTATCTCCTAACCGGTGTGCTCTTTAGAAGAGGAGGGCAGAAGAGGTAGATCCATTTTTTCCTTTTTTTTCCCCTTTTTCTTTGCTGAGTTTGCGGGTTGTGGTTGCATAGATGAAAGCAGCTATTTCACTTGGTGATGGCCATAGAGGCAAATCCTTGTCGAAACGTTCAATTTCCACTATATTTAGGTTTGTAACTTGAGATGAAGGGAATTTGTGAGAGACAGAGTTCGGTTTTGGACTCCCACGTGGGTTCACTATACTAAGGAATTTAAGAACTGTCCTTTTTCACTTCCGTTACTGGTTTTAAAGTTACTGGTCTTAAAAGGGTCGTTGATCCCCTCTTCTTTACTCTCTCTCTCCTTTCTTATAAAGAGAGGGGGAAAAACACCACAAACGTACATTCTTTGTTAAATTAACAGATAGAGAGTATAAAGCCTCTATAACACAACTTGCCCTAACTAGGTTGGCAACTGTGGAAGAAATTATCTCGCTTTAAGCTCTCCACTCTATAAATTTAAAGCCAGAAAAAATACTACAAAAGTATAATATATACAACCTAGCATTTTGATAATCTTAAAAAGGAAACAAAAGTTCATAAGAAAAATCAAGAAGCCCAAAGAACACCAACACTGATTATCATCTTTTGATGATCATCTTCCAGAGGATTACTATATGCTTTATCCGTTCATGATTAAGGTCCTTATTCCATTTTGACTTGAACTTTTTGGTAGTGTTACAATTATCTATTTGCAAGTTCTGTCGATCATTGTTGCGCATTTTATATTGTCCATGAAATAATCAGAACATCTAAAAATATTCTTCCTCCTATCTTTTCCTAATCTCTACTTTCTAGTAGTGTTCAATATCTATTTGCAGGTATGGTTGATCATTGTTACTCTTTGTAAGCTTTGTCTATGAATTTTCAAAAAACCTAAGAATAATCTTTCATCCTATTCTCTCCTGTCTTTCCCTAATCTCTCTCATTCACCTCAGCAGTACATCATTTCCTTGTCCCTTTTATTACCGTCCAAGCACTGTAGATTACAAAACAAAATTATTTGAACAGAAGCAAATAACAGTAAACACCCCGACTAAGTCAAACCAATTTTTTTTCTTTTATGAATCCAGCTGTTTGAACAGCATAAGCCAGAAGAAATAGAGAGCGACGCATTATCAACAAATATTATTAAATCATAGCAGAAAGGAAAAGAAAAACCGTAGTTGATAGTAAAGATGACGAAAAAATCATACCAGAGAATCAATCGCAAATGGAGATTTCAAGTCATCCTCATTGATGGAATTCTTTCCGGGCCCAGAAGTAGTTGTAGGATCAGCAGCTGAATCATCAAGTAAACTTTGTTGCTGCTGCTCGTCGACTTTTGCATTGCCGACTTCTGCAGTATACACAACCAAATAATCAATTATTATTATTATTATTATTACTATTATTGAAACAAGAAACTACATATTTATAATGAAAATTATGTACACAGATTAGTATGAGGGAGTTAACCTCCGGTCAATGACAGGAGCTAAGCTGCAAAAAGAGGGCCCAGCTCCTAATGAAATCGGAAACAAAAAAATTTCTGAACTCGTTATCTTGGTGGACCCAAATATAGTTATTACATCGTGAGAATTCAAATTATACGCCTTATGGCGCTTTGTACGCTAACAACTATGTTTATGCATTTTTTTCTTTATACAAAAAAAAAAAAAAAGACAACTTTTTGTTGATAAATAATCAATTACAAGGAGAAAGGATGAGGAATCCTCAAAATAAGAACACAGGGAAAACATAACGTAGCAAATAAAAAGTTATCATCTAACTACATCCAACCAACTTAAAACTATCAAAGAAAAAGGAATCCCTTTGAACTCTTTATCTGTTGAAGCCCAAAGAGATGCAGAAGACGATCTAAAAATATCATAAAAGGGAAAATTGGACGCAAAACCCCATTCTCCAAACACTAGTAATTTAGCCAAATTAAGCCAAGTAGATGCCAGGCAGACTTGGGAAAATACTACTTAAAGCATAAAACAGGATGACAATTACAACTCCGCTAATAATGTCTTCAGAAGTTCAAATGAATCAAAAAGAGAAAAGTTTTAACTTGTATTTTATGTTTGATTTGAAATACCTCGTTGATATTTTTGATTACATTGTTGATAATTAAACCCCCACCACCCACCCCACCCGGGGGGGGGGGGGGGGGGGGGGGGGGGGGGGGGGGGGGGGGGGGGGGGGGGGGGGGGGGGGGGGGGGGGGGGGGGGGG
>CAMOHE010055143.1:52831-118758 GCA_946598075.1 Artocarpus hirsutus
CCCACCACACCAAACCCCCCCCCCCCCCCCCCTCCCCCAACAACAAAGGATTTTTATTTTTTCCTAAAACCAAAAAGGAAAAATAAACCACTAGTCATGAATTAAGGTACCAGATTCTTTTGTCCCACTTGAAATTAGTGCCAAATGATTAGACAGTTGATGGACAGACCTTGTCTGCTGCTGCAAGGTGGAAGAAGAAACAGTACCAAGACCCAATGCCTGGCCTCCAAGTCCAAGACCAGCTTGAGAGATGGAAGCATTTTGAGAATTAAACTGATTTGGATGTCAACAAATCAAAGTCATAAATCAAAGCTGTTGCTGTGGTGCAATTATGAGAATTCTGTACTGAAGAGTGGAAAGAAGAAAAGGAAAGGTGTTTCCAAAAATCGTGGGTAGAATAAAAATGACTGAAACAATAAAAGAACCTGTTGCAATAGTGGATTTTGCTGTTGTGCAGAAAACTGCTTATGACCAAGAAGGTTATTATTGTGCTGCACTTGCTGTAGCCGCTGCAAAAATTTCTCCCTCTGATCGGGTTCTATTTCAGTTCTTCCACGAAACTGTCGTGAAAACGACAGAACTTCATCAAGCAAACAGCACATTGTGTTGGTCCAATACCTAACTCCTAAGAGAAAATCCTACTTCTTTGGTGAACATATGATAATAGTTGATGACAGGAAAAAAAAAAAAAAACACACACACACACGCACACACCCCACCCACCCACCCCCTCCCTCCCTGGATAGTAGATGATGTGCTTGCAAAGTATCGGAAAAAGCATCTGAAGCATCCATACCCATCAACATATGAACATCTGGAACAGTTAAACACACTACTTTTTGAAGATAATAAAGCAGCACACCACCTTATCTAGCAGACTAGATTGTTTGTCATCAAAGTGCATGGGTCATCAGTGAAATAATGTATTAACTAATCGAGGATTTATGCACCGTTACCAGTTTACTATACGTCATCACAACATAAGCAAATATACCAGTTTACTATATCTCATCACAACATACATAAATAAGTAAGAAAGCTCAGTTAGGTATTATAGCTGAGGTAATTTTGAGGATAAATTGAAGTACACAATTAGAAAAACCAATGGAGACTCTGCCAAATAATAATTTAAAAAAACAAAACAATGGAAAGAGTTAAAAAAAAAAAAAAAAACTCGGTGTGATTTTATCATGAAGGCAAAGATTATCGCTAAGCTTCGAATGTGAGAATATATTTTCAAATTCTACCTTCAAGCGTCAAATACATTGCATATCAAGATTAAGGTTAGGAATATTGGAGAGGAACTATTTAGAGTAACATACCGCTTCACTTCCTGGTTTCCATGGCATAGCAGAGACCATAGAAGGTGAAAAAGCTCGTCCAGCTAAAGCAGTAGCCTCGCCAACATTAATAAAATCAAGTGAGCCAGTTCCATTCTTAGTCTTAGCAGCTTGTGGCAAGATCATCCTATTACTTAGAGGCTTGTGGCAAGATCATCCTATTACTTAGAGGCGTTGCAAGAGACTGCACCATGCCACTACTACTCCTAAGTCTGTCGTCTGCTGTCCGATGCTGATGGGACAACACCAAGGGCGCTACTGCCGGGTACCACATTTCCAGAACTAAGTGGGACGCTAGAAGATGGTTGACTTGAGATTCAACCTCTACTAATGCCTCTTACAAGTCCAGCATCAGCAAATGACGGAGATGATCTATGGCCGGGAAAGCTTCCCAATTCTTCTTCCTTCATTGAAGTAGAAAGATTTCCAGGGGATGAAGAATTAGTGGACAGAATTTGAACCCGACAGGATTGTACAAGCAGCAGGAACAGCAGACAAATTATGAGAAGGAATATTCACGGGTGCAGAAGTTGAATGACTTGCGGCTGGATTAGTTGCAGTTGAAGAACCCACTGTGCTACTTTTGGAAGGTGGAGTTCTGGCAACTGTCTCCGGAATATTATTGTCCTGGGAAGCTGTATCTTCAACTGGTTCTTGGACAGAATTACTCTGTTGGTGAATTGGCGTCACTGCAGCATGGAAAAATAAACAAATACATGAATAAATAATAAGAAGTATTTACAACAGTATCAAGAGAGATAGATGATGTTACAGAAATGGATAGAAAACCGTTAGAAAAAAATTTCCTAGACAGTCCCTTAAGGTACCACCAAGTGACAAGAAAATACAACCACAAAACAACACCTTCAGATGCTTCCAACTATATGCTTTAAACTTGAAAGCTTCATCCCCCTACCAAATACTACAACATGACTCAAGCTTAACATTATAATATAACAAGGAGAACAACATACAGACATTTGACTTGCTGGTGCTGCTAAAGAAGTCTCTAAGCCAAGAATTGGCGGAACCTGTCAGAACAATAAAAAATAAATTAGGTCTCCATATGGATATGTTGTGAATATACCGGTGCACGCACATGTGAATGTATTTATAAAATGGTACTCAAGCATAAGCCTAAAAACTAAGTTTAAAAAATGCATGATCTCATGTCAACTAAGAAACAATAGTTGCTCATCAAGAAAGCTAAGAAACGATAGTTGAGTGACAAGATATGTAGCAAAGATGAATAAGTAGTGAAGGAATGCTTATAAGATGCATGAATAACATGGGTCCATATCTACTTAGTGCAAGCTTGGAAGTCCCCATATACCACCACACAGGGCACCATATAGTTTTTCCATAAATAAATTACTCATGTGGTGTTTGGCAAGACGGTTAAAACTATTTTTACTATAGCATGTAAGAGCTTTACAATGTGGCGATTTTTTAATTGTTACTGTAGCATGTGAAAACTTTACACTATTCATAACTGAGAAAGTAGTAGAAACCACAACTGCCAAACAGGGGATCAAATTGGCATTTTGAAGAAACTTTGCATATTCATCCAAATACAGATGAACCAAGTTGGCCATAAATGACAAAATTTCCAATTTTTGCTACATATGCTCTCAAATTCCAAAGAAAACCTTCTAGAAACTCTAGCAATAAAAGATGTTACCTTGGCAAGACCAGAAGGCCCAACGGTAACAAGATCTTCAAGTGCCTCCACCTTGTCCCATGGTAATGAATCGTTAAGCTCATCAACGTCACTAAACTCATCAAAATCCTCCTCCAAGGAAAGTACAAAAATAAAATATTAGAATTCTAATATATATGAAAAAATGAACTAAAATCTCTGGCCAAAAAAATAGTCAACCCAAAACAAAAACAGACAAGGGCTAGAGGCATAAATTGGTGGTTTTCGTCACCCCAAAGAGAACATAACATGTTTCCTACAAGAACCGCTAAGAATTTAGGTCAAATTTGAAAATCCCCAACAAACCTGGTTACGTTCAACATAGTCATCCAAGAAGTCTTTGATATCATTGACCTGCTCAGGACTCAATTCGTCATTATCCAATAGCCTCAAAATCAGTTCTAACTTCATTATATGAGCCTTATGTCGGGTAATAGATGTCTCTAAATGTGCCTGCAATAACCCCGACGAAAAAAAAGGGGACAAAAATGAAACTATAAATAAAAGGTCAAATTATAATAACCACAAACAGAATAATCCATCCTTTTAAGATTCTTTATAAGTTTTATCTAACCAATCTAGGCGGTCTTGTCTTTCCTTTCTTAACCGATAGCCCCTCAACCTCAGCTTCAAAGTTGTCAATTTGAGATTCCAACTCCCCAACCTACTCAATGAAAAAAACGAAGCATCAAACCCACATAATTAATTCAGATAATTAAAATTAGAGCATATGAAAATATAACGATGCAAAAGGAATGTAAAGCTAAAATGAGGCTACACATGAATCATCACAATTTTTTCAACAAAAATGGAGATAACACAAGTTAATAACAATAAAAGGCCTTTGTTTCATACCACATTGTTCAACCAATCCCTTGTCTCTGATTTAGCCTTCTCTTTTGGATCCTGTAACCAAAATATTAACACAAGAAGCAGGGGGATTATAAAAGGGCACCATGTTGATAGCATCACAGTAGAAGTTTTTGCACATGCAAGCAAACAACAGCCATTCTCACTCTTTCGGAGCCTGTTTGGTAGGATGGAAAAGTGGAATGGAGGAAGGAGTGAAGGGATTGATTGACGGATTTCAAGACCTACAGCTGATTGGTAGGAGCTAGAAAGGATTAGGAGGGATTCAAAATCCTCAAAAGAACCCCAATTTTGGCCTCTCCCAATTTGAAGAGATTTCTGGAGCAGACATTATCCACTTAAGACTATATATTTTTTTTCTTTTGATAAGAAACTAAACTTTTATTAACAAATTAAAAGTGCACAACACTAGACAAGTAGTCCACAAAATCTAAAAATGATGGAAACAAAATTCTCAAAGGAAAACATAGATACAGACACAACTACTCAAAAGCAATAGCAAAAACAAAACCATGCAACTGCAACAGAGGGTCCCATCCCCTTTGCAAGTCGAACAATGAAAAAGCATCAAAATCTTTGCTTTGATATGTCCATAGAGCTACCCAATATTTAATTCTATCCCAAACTTCACAAATATCTCGCTCTAACTCCTTGAAGATGTGTTTGTTCCTTTCTAATCACAGGGTCCAACTATAGGACAAAACAGCCACATTCCACAATTTTTTTTTTTTTTGAGGGGGAAACACGAGGCAAATAGAAATTATTGAAAGAAAAAACAAAGTACAAGACAGGAGGAAGAGATTTCCTCGAAAAGCAAACAAGAAGGGGAAAAGCTATAGAAAAGGAGCCCCACTCCTGAGTAAATCCGATGCATTCCACAATTGATTGCATCTCTTGCTTCTTCCCCTCATAAAATCACCCTCTAACAACTCCAAAATGTTGCTCAAAATTTTCCAAGAGAACTTAAACTCCCCCAAGGTTTTGTACCATATTTTTAGCGAAAATTGACAGTGTAAAAATCAATGATTAGCTGTCTCATTATCCCTACTACAAAGAACACACCATCCTAGGGACATGTGCCAGGTAAGGCCTCCTAATTTGCAGCAAATCTTGAGAATTCAACTTTCTAAGAGCAAGTAACTAATTAAAAACCTAAACTTCAGTTGGAACCAAGATTTTCCAAATGAAATGACAAAGTTCGAACTTAGGGTATGAAAAAACGATTTGCATGAATACAAGCCTGATTACTCCAACTTCCGCTCCCACCTATCTGAAACCCAAGCACACAATCTCACTCTCTATCTAGACGAGGCGACAATCCCACCAACTCACCAAACTCCCTATCACTAGGATCCTTCCTTAAATGTAAACTCCAAGAGATTGAATTGTTGGCATCAATTAAATAGAAAGAGAAAACTGACTCATTATGACAAGAGGAAAGACGCAAAAGACTCAAAAACTGAACAGAAAATGACTCAGTATCCACCCACACATCCTCCCAAAATCTCACTCTTCTCCCATTCCCCACTTTCACCTGAACTTGGTTGGAAAAACAAACCATATAAAGAGCAGATAGCTTTCCACGGACTACTGTATGTTACCCTCAAGCCCCCTTGTCATCCGTCTTCCAAAAGTAATGCCATACTTGCCCTAAATCCCTCTCTACCACAATGAATCATTCTCCTTTGGGAACCTCCACAACCACTTTGAAAGTAAAGTGAAGGTTTTCTTGAAAAAAATATTTTTTATTCTCTTGAATTAATAAAAAATACAGATACAAGTTTCATATATAGCTGAGAAAACCTCTAAACTGAAGAAAACTATCCTACAGCTGTCAAACTTTCCTATAGCTGTCATATAAACTGTCCTATAGCTGTCATATATTCTACAGAATATTCTCCACTTAATCAGGGCCTAAAACTTCAACACCCCCCCTCAAGTTGGTGCATAGATATCTATCATGCCCAACTTGCTAACAAGAAGCTCAAAGTTAGGCCAGAATAGCCCTATGGTAAAAATATCAGCTATTTGTTGCGTCGTTGGGATAAATGGCATACAAATAGCTCCTTCATCAATCTTCTCCTTTATGAAGTGCCGGTTGATTTCCACGTGCTTTGTTCGATCATGCTGCATTGGATTCTGAGCAATACTGATGGCAGCCTTGTTATCACAATATAACTTCATTGGCACATTAATTGGCATCTTCAATTCTTCAAGGATCCTCTTGAGCCATAGCATTTCACACACGCCATGAGCCATAGCTCTATATTCTGCTTCAGCACTGCTTCTTGCAACCACATTCTGTTTCTTGCTTCGCCACGTGACAAGGTTCCCCTAAACAAACGTACAATATCCTGACGTTGACCTTCTATCTGTGACTGATCCTGCCCAATCAGCATCTATAAAGGCCTCAATGGTTTGCTAAGTAGTCTTTTGAAAAAGTAATCCTTTGCCGAGAATGCTTTTCAGGTATCTCAAAATTCTATACACTGCCTCAAGGTGTCTTTCATTGGGTGAGTGCATGAACTGGCTCACTAAACTCACAACAAATGCAATGTCAGGTCATGTGTGTGACAAATAGATCAATTTCCCGACCAATCTTTGGAATCGAGATGTATCCACAGGGTTACCTTCTTTGTCTTCTCCAAGTCTCTGATTAGGATCTACGGATGTGTCTGCTAGTTTGCAACCACTCATTCCAGTTTCTTTAAGGTGATCAAGAACATACTTCCTTTGAGAGACAACGATCCCCCTTTTTGACCTCGCAACTTCCATTCCGAGAAAGTATCTCAAGGATCCCAAATCTTTTATTTCAAATTTGGCGGAAAGAGACCTCTTCAACCGGTTCATCTTTGGCAAATCATCTCCAGTGAGAATTATGTTATCTACATACACAATCAAAACTGCAATCTTTCCTTCGAGCAAATGTCTATGATCTGCTTGTCCCTGTGTGTACCCTTGATTCTTAACAAACTGGGTAAATTTATCGAACCAAGCTCTTGGCGACTGCTTTAGTCCATATAGGGATTTCTTCAGTTTACACACCTTCGAACCAAACATCCTCTCAAATCCAAGTGGTGCATCCATATATACTTCTTCTTCTAGGTCTCCATTGAGGAATGCATTTTTCACATCTAGCTGTTGTAGTGGCTAGTCAAGATTTGCTGCAAGTGACAAAGGACTCGAATTATATTCAATTTTGCTACGGGGGCAAATGTCTCCAAATAATCAACGCCGTAGGTTTGAGAAAAACCTTTGGCAACAAGTCGAGCCTTGTATCTTTCAAGTGATCCGTCTGATTTGTTTTTAATAGTGAACACCTACTTGCACCCTACAGTTGTTTTATTCTTTGGCAGTTCCACTTCTTCCCATGTTTGATTTTTCTCAAGAGCCTTCATCTCTTTCAAGACAGCTTGTTTCCACTCGGGAATTTTTAGAGCATCCTGCACATTGTTTGGAATCTCCAAACACAACAATTGTGAAGTAAAGGCACGAAAACTTGGTGAAAGATTTTTATATGACACAAAGTTGTACAATGGATGTTTGGAACATGTTCGTACACCTTTTCCGATAGCAATAGGAAGACTTAAATCAATGGACTTGGTAGGTTCATGCCTAGGACTTAAAGACTCAGAATTAGGACATGGAGTGGAATTAACATTTTGAGCAGGCTTGGGAAGAATATTACCTGATGGGTGTTTGGATTTATGGTGGTGCAAGAGATCATTGGACTCTCTCCTTTGAGTTGTATTCCTTCTGGAGTAAACAATGTCGAAGGGCACTAGGCCTATGCTTTTCGTACCTGTATCTTTTCCATTTGTCACATTGGAGTCATAATTTCATGTGGTGTTACTAAGGTTAAACCATTATTTTCATCATTTAAAGTGAAGCTTGATACGTCAACACTTGGTAAAATGATATTTGAACTCTCAGTTTGAACAATGGATTGTGTGGTAGAGTGAGAAACCTGTGTTGGAGCATCAAGTTCATCAAGTTGAAAATATTGTTCTGAATCTTCAAATTTTCTTTCCCCCAGAAGATTAGCGAAAAAAGGTGTTGATTCAAAAAAGGTGACATCCATGGCGACAAACATTTTTTTTGAAATTGGGTCGAAACATTTGTATCCCTTTTGGGTGGAAGCATATCCGATAAAAACACAGTTTCTAGCTCGAGGTTCAAGTTTGCTCCGATTTTTTTCATGAATATGAACAAATGCAGTGCACCCCAATACTTTAAGGGGCAGGGAAGTAGAAAGCCTATTTGTTGGATAAAGTTGACGAAACATATTTAAAGGAGTTTCAAAATTCAAGATTTTACTAGGCATTCGATTAATTAAATATGTTGCAGCCAAAATGGCTTCGCCCCAAAGGTATTTAGGTACTGTATTTTGAAAAAGCAATGCCCGAGCCACCTCTAACAAATGTTTATTTTTTCGTTCAGCCATCCCGTTTTGTTAAGGTGTATCTATGCAGGAGCTTTGATGAACAATTCCTATTTTCAAAAAAAAAGACCCAAAATTTTGTTAAAAAACTCTTTGCCATTATCACTCCTAAAAATTTGAATTTTTTCTTGAAATTGTGTCTGCACCATGGTATAAAAGTTCTTGAAAATTGATTCAACTTCACCTTTTTCTTTCATCAAATAGACCGAAGTTAATCTAGTATGATCATCAATGAACGTGACAAACCACCTCTTCCCCAAAAGAGTAGGAACTTGACAAGTTCCCTAAACATCACTATGAATCATGGTAAACGGACTAGACATTTTGTAAGATTGAGATAGAAAAGAAGCACGATGATGTTTAGCCAATTGACAAGTCCCACAGTTAAAGGAAGACAAATCTTTATTCTTAAAAAATTCAGGAAACAAGTGCTTTAAATAATGAAAACTAGCATGGCCTAACCTATAATGCCACAACATTATTTCACTATCCTTAGAAGTTGAAACATAATTGAAACATGTACGCTGACTTTGTCTACTTGAGTTGGAACTATCTTCAAAGATATAGTCCTTCAATCTCTCTAGCACTACCAATCATCCTCCTCGAACTCAACTCCTGAAACTCACAGTGTGAAGAATAAAAAATAGCACGACGCTTAAGATCAAGAGTAATTTTACTAATGGACAACAAATTACACGTCAGATTAGGAACATGAAGAACATTATGAAAAGTTAGTGAAGGAGAGAAACATTGAGACAGTTCCGGCTACTATAGAAAGAGAACCATCAACGATTTTGACCTTATTATTGCCTACACAAGGACTATAGGACAAAAATAGTTTTGAGCAACCTGTCATGTGATCAGTTGCTCCAGAATCAATGAACCAGATAGTTTTTGTATTTGATTTAACACTAAGAAGGGCAGTGGTAATACGAGTACCTTTTTGAGCGAAAGAACAAGATGGATTTACGGACAATTTAGGAGAAAAAAGCTTGTACAAGTGTTCCAACTGTTCCTTTGTGAATAAAGCTGCCTCGGAATTGATTTTGAGCTCGTAAGATTCCTCGGTGCTGATTTGAAGTGCATGGCCTTCTCCACTGGACTTCTTCCAATTTGCCGGTTTGCCGTGAATCTTCCAGCAAGTCTTCTTTGTGTTCCACGATTTTCTACAGTGTTCACACCATGGCTTTTTTCGTTTATCTCCATCCGAGTCAAATCCTCTGGTCATAAGGGCTGAGCCTTTAGGTTCTATATTAAGGGTGGGTTTTGGATTACACAGCATAATCTTCCTCCTCGATTCCTCACGTCTAACTTCAGAGAAGACTTCTCGAATTAAGGGCAGCGGTTTCCACTCTAGAATTCGACCCCGTACTTCATCTAAACTCCGGTTAAGCCCAGCAAGAAACATATAGACTCAATCATTCTCCTCCCTTTTTTTATATCGAGCACAGTCATTGGGATTTTCCCAATCATCTTCATAACATTGATCCAATTCTTGCCAAAAAGTCACCATTAAATTGTAGTAGGTGGTAACATCTTGGTCGCCTTGCTTGGATTGCCAAAGTTTTGTCTTCAAATCAAAAATCTGGGATGAATTTTCTAGGTCAGAATAAGAATCCCAAACTGTAGAATTTCAAAGATTTGATTCTCGGAAATTAGGGAATAATTCTCTTGTGATTTGCTGAGTTGTATAGGCTGTAAATCAGGGATTTGGATAGCTGATTATCTGATTTCCTAGGATTTAGATTTGTAGGAGATATGTTAGCTGTATTCCTAGGTTAGTGTTAAACAAACGGAGAAAAAATTATGAAGAAGTTGAGAGAAGAAAGAAAAAATTATAAGGAAGAATTTTCTTTTCTTTTTCATTCATATTATACACACTGAGTTAGACATATATATAATAATCCTAGCAAAAGAAAAGGGTAAAAATTAACTCTATATCAGATCCCATGATTTATGAGATATTCTAACAAAATAGGAACATAATTAAATCAGCCTAATTCTAGTGATAATCAAATCAGCCTAATTCTACAGCTAATTCTTCCACACTCCCCCTCAAGCTGGTGAATAGGTATTTTCCATTCCCAGCTTGGAGACAATACTTTGAAACACTGAACTACTTAACCCTTTAGTAAGTACATCTGCAAGTTGGCCACGTGTAGACACGTATGGCGTACAAATTAACCCACTTTCTAATTTCTTTTTGATGGAGTGTCTGTCAATTTTAATGTGCTTCGTTCGATCATGTTGTACCGGGTTGTGAGCTATGCTAATTGCAGACTTATTATCACAATAAAGTCTCATTGGGCCATCCCACTTAATCTTCAGGTCTTCTAAGATGATTTTGAACCAAAGTAATTCACATACGTCTTGAGCCATTGCTCGAAATTCTGCCTCTGCACTAGACCGTGCCACCACATTTTGTTTCTTACTCCTCCACGTCACAAGATTACCACAAAGAAAGGTGCAATATCTAGAGGTTGACCTCCTGTCAACTATTGACCCAACATAATCAACATCTGTGTATGCTTCGAGTACCAAACCACTGCTTCTCTCGAACAGAATACCCTTTTCTGGTGTCGCTTTGAGATACTGTAACACTCAATGGGCTGCATGCAAATGAACTTCCTTTGGGCTATGCATGAACTGGCTAATCACACTCACTACGTATGCTATGTCTGGTCGTGTATGAGACAGATAAATGAGTCTTCCTACAAGGCATTGATACATTTCCCTATCAACTGCAGCATCTTGCTCTGCCTTTCCAAGTCCAAGATTCGGGTCTATTGGAGTACTTGCTGGTTTGCATGCTGTCTTGCCCGTTTCTTTGAGAAGATCTGTAACATACTTCTGTTGGGAGATAAAAATGCCCTGCCTAGAGTGAGCCACTTCGATCCCAAGAAAATATTTCAGTCTTCCTAACGCTTTGATCTCTAACTCCTTAGCCAAATACTAACTTAGAGACTGTCTCTCCTTATCATCATTCCCAGTCACTATTATGTCATCGACATATACCAAGAGTGCTGACTCCCCCTAAAGGTGAGTGTTTAATAAACAACATGCGATCCCCTTGGCTTTGTTTATACCCCATGGCAATCATAACTCTTCCAAATCTACCAAACCATGCCCGTGGTGATTGTTTAAGCCCATACAAGGCTTTCTTCAACTTACACACTGTATGAGCAGCCAAATTATTCGCATAACCTGGTGGGACCTCCATATAAATTTCCTCTTCCAGTTCTCCGTGCAAAAATGCATTCTTGACATCAAACTGTTGCAACTCCCAACCATAGTTAGCTGCTAATGACAACAGGATTCTAGCTGTGTTCATCTTTGCAACTGGAGCAAAAGTCTCTTAAGTAATCAATCCCATAGGTTTGAGTATAGTCCTTGGCTACCAGCCTTGCCTTGTATCTCTCTATCGATCCATCTGCTCTATACTTTACTGTATAAACCCATTTACACCCCACGGGTTTCTTTCTTGTTGGTAACTTCACCAATTCCCAAGTTTTGTTCTTCTCCAATGCCTCCATCTCCACATTCATAGCTTGTTTCCATTTCTTATTGGACAAAGCCTCAAATAAGGTGGTAGGGATGCCAATATTATTTAAGCTAACAAGAAAGGCTCTATGAGATGGTGAAAAGTGTTTAAAGGACAAATAGTGTGCAAAAGGATATAAAGGTCGTTTTCTACACTCTCTAGTCCCTTTCCTAAGAGCAATGGGAAGATCCTTGTCATTTTCACTCATATGAGATCCAGTTTCAGCTTGCAATGAAGGATTAGAAATTGTTACCTCATTCTCAGGATCTAGGCTGGATTCTTGGACTTGCACAGATTCAGGGGCAACTGTCCTCTTCGTTGAAAACACCTTGCCTTTGCCAAATCTCACATCCTCAAGAGCAGAGTTGGGATTTTCTGGAATTTCAAGCACGGGTTCAGATATAGGATCTGGCATAGACTCGAATTCAAGATCAAACACAGGCTCAAGACTTGACACAGTGGAACCGGGTGTAGGAACTGGTTTAGACATGGGAAGTGAAGACAGATCAAGAAAGAAACCCTCGTCCTTAACTTCAATTATTGAATTCTCCCCCTGAAGATAAGGTGTGGTGAAGTAAGACTCTTGTTCGTTAAACATAACATCAACAGAGACAAAACTTCTTCGATGGAGGTTGGTAACACTTACACCCTTTCTGAGTTGAAGAATAACCTACAAAGACACATTTTAACGGTCTTGGATCCAACTTCTCCCTATTTTGATTATGGATGTGGACAAATAACACGCACCCAAATATCCTAGGGACAAGATTATTTGTAGTATGTAGGTTTGGATAGAATGTTGAGAGTATTTCCATTGGACTCTTGAATCCCAAGACTCTGGAAGGCAAACGATTTATAAGGTGAACGGCTGTAAGAACTGCTTCCCCCCAAAAAGATTTAGGCACATTTTTCTAGAACAAGGCTCAGGTTGACTCAAGAAGGTGACCCATTTTTCTTTCTGCCACTCCATTTTGCTGTGGTGTATTGACAAAGGATGACTCATGTACTATCCCTTCCTTTTGAAAGTATGGAGTTAGGACTTGAGTGAAATAATCCCTGGCATTATCTGTCCTAAACCTCTTGATAGTAACCCCAAATTGGTTCTTAATTATGGAACAAAAATTTGGGAGAACAATACTGACATTAGATTTTTGTTTAAGCAAAAAAAGCCATGTAACACGAGTACAATCATCAATGAATGACACAAGCTATCTTGCCCCAGATACATTTGGAAGAGTAGGACCCCAAATATCACTGTGAATGAGATAGAAAGGACTTGAACTTCTTTTATTATTAACTGGAAAAGGTACACGTTTGTGTTTAGCAAGTTCACACACATCACAATGAAAGTTCTCAACATCTAGACCTTGAAATAAGTAAAGAAACATAATTTTAATGACCCTAAATGACGGATGTCCAAGTCGGCGATGATGAAGCCAAACTTTTTCTTTATTAGATAAACAGAATTCTAAAACAAAAGAAAGAGGTAATTTGCCCTTTGTGATGCTTGATTGGCTCGGTGCTTCAAGATAGTAGAGTCCATCCCGTTCTCTAGCATGTCCAATCATCTTTCCCGAATCCTTGTCCTAAAATACACAATAATTATGATGAAAAACTACATTGCACTGTAAATCTTGAGTAAGCTTTTGAATAGAGACAAGATTTGTGGATAATCTAGGGACATGAAGAACATTTTTTTAAGGTCAGTGATGGGCTCATTTTAACATCTCCTACACCTGCTACAGTGGTCAAAGAACCATCAACTGTGGCTATTTTTCTACTACTTGGACATGGGAAATATGTGAAAAACACACTCGGTGATTGGGTCATATGGTCGGTAGCTCCTGAATCCATGATCCAAGAGCTGGCAAAGGTTGTACCCAAGACATTTAATCCAATAGAGGGTGGAAACTCACCTAAATACATCAATGAGCAAGTACCTGAAGGTTTATCAAGGTTACCAATGAGAGATCTCACTCTTTTGACCTCTTCTTGGTTGAGACCGCCTGACTCCTTTGGTGTTGCTTCATTTTGCTGTGCCACAACATAGGCTGACCATTGTTCCTTGGCTGCTCTCCTTTTTGTCCCCACTCACGGCTTGGAGACTTTCCATGAAGCTTCCAACATCGCTCACGAGTATGGCGTGGCTTCTTACAATAAGAGCACCACAAGCTGTCCTTATAGTCACGATTCTGAACTTTTGGTTGTCCAGGTTTTCCACCTCCAAAAATTGTTGCTTTTTCCACATTTGTGAAAGAATTATTTCCACCACTGGCCACCATAGCTGAGTTATCCATATTTTGTGGTTCAAGCATCAACCCTCTTCTACTTTCCTCGCCTCGAATCAGTGCCATCACCTCATTAAAGCACGGAACCTCTTGTTTGCCAAGAATCTGAATTCTTACTTGATCAAATTCTGGATTAACCCCAACAAGAAAGTCATAGACTCTATCTTGCTTGATGAAATCCTTTAGGATAGCAGCATCTTCAGGGCATTTGGTTTTTATTACCCTGTAATGATAAAGTTCTTGCCACAAAGCTTTCAATCGATTTGCATATTCAGTAACTGTTTTACTTCCCTGTTTTGCAGCCATCGTCTTCACCTTGACTTCATATATTTGAGCAGCATCTCTAGCCTTTGAATATGTTTGTTGAATTGCATCCCAAATATCCTTAGCCGTAGCCAAGAACATACATGTGTCACTAATCTCAGGAGTCATAGAATTCCACAACCATACCATTATCATGGAATCTTATTCATGCCACGCTTCAAAACGAGAGTCTCCTGGTCTTGGTCCTATACCCGTGAGATGGCTGATCTTCCCTTTCCCTTTCAGCACGGTGCAAACAAGTTGGGACCAATTAAGGTAATTTTTTCCATCCAACCTATATGTAGCCTGCATATTTTGCAATTCCCAGGGTTGTTGAGAACGAACAATCTCCTCCGATTGTACTTTAGCAGTCGATTCTACAACCTCTGACATCCTCCACAAAGAAACCTGATCTCTAGGCAATTAAGGCAGAAGAAAAAAAACACCAGCAATGAAGGCTGGCAAGAGTCACAAAGCTACGACGATGAAGGTCAGAGAAAAAAATTGGTGATGAAGACCCAACACAATCAAATCCCAGAATTTTTCTACAACTCCGATACCATGTCGCAAACTGAGAAAAAATTATCAAGTTGAGAGAAGAAAAAAAATTATGACGAAGAATTTTCTTTTCTTTTCATTCATATTATACACACTGAGTTAGACATATATATAATAAACCTAGCAAAAGAAAAGGGAAATAATTAACTCTATATCAGATCCCATGATTTATGGGATATTCTAACAAAATAGAACATAATTAAATCAACCTAATTCTAAGGATAATCAAATTAGCCTAATTGTACAGCTAATTCTTCCACATAGTGAGCTATTTTTTCTGATTTCTAGTCCTATATACACTGTTGTACATACGTTTGAATGAATAGAAGAAAATATTCTTCAATTCCTCTCAAATCTTAATGGTACCAGAGTGGTTCTGAGATCAATCTCCTCTCATGACAAAATACAAAATGGCCACCAGCTCTTCATCGGAAGTCACCTCCAATTCTAAAACAGCCATGACAGGCTCAAATGGAGAAACCGAGAGCAACAATCTGCCCATTACTGGTCACAAATTAAATGGGCACAATTACCTTCAGTGGTCACAATCCGTCATGATGTTCGTATGCGAAAGGAAAGGATGATTAACTTACTGGTGCAGCTGCAGCCCCGAACAAAGATGATCCTAAATTCAGAGCATGGAAATCTGAAAATGACATGGTGATGTCTTGGCTAATAAATTCCATGGTGAACGAGATTGGAGAGAACTTTCTTCTCTATGAAACTGCCAAGGAAATATGGGACGTTGCCAAAGAAACCTATTCCAGCTCTGAAAATACATCCGAACTGTTTGAGGCAGAAAGCATCCTTCTTGACCTTCGACTAGGTGAATCCTCGGTCACTCAATACTTTAATTCTCTCACACGAAATTAGCAGCAGTTAGATCTTTTTGAAACCTTTGAGTGGAAGTGTACTACAGATGAAGCATTGTACAAACAGATCATTGAAAAGAAGCATGTACAAATTTTTGTTGGGACTCAACAAAGAACTCGACAAAGTGCGAGGAAGAATTTTGGGGACAAAACCACTGCCAAGCATCCGCAAAGCCTTCTCTGAAGTCCGTCGAGAGGAGAGCCGTAAGAAAGTCATGACGGGCTCACCATTTGCCACTCCAGCAACCGGAGAAGGGTCTGCACTTGCTGTTTGAGGACTCCAACAATCTCAAACTGATGGCAATTGGCCCCGAAAGGGAAAACCTTGGTGTAATCATTGTCGTAAACCCGGACACACAAGAGACAACTGTTGGAAGATCCATGGCAAGCCGGCAGATTGGAAACCACGACAAAACAACAAAGAGAGTCACGACAATGCTACCTCCACAACTAATGGCACAGCCACAACCGAAACCAATCTGTTTAGCAAAGAGCAGATTGAACTTCTCCAGAAGATGTTCGAACAGTCCTTGCCAACTCCAACATCGTCTGCAACATTGGCTCAATCAGGTAACATTCTCAATGCTCTTAATGTGAAGCAGATTAAGAGACCATGGATTGTCGATTCAGGTGCCTCAGACCACATGACGGGTGATGCCTCTCTTCTTATGAACCTTAAAAGCTGCCAACAAGGACACACTGTTAGAATTGCCGATGCATCTGTATCCAAAGTAACAGGGATCGGTTCAGCTAAAACTTCACTCTCTTATCCTCAACTCTGTTCTTCTTGTTCCAACTCTTGATAGTAATCTCTTATCGGTTACTAAACTCACCCGTGATGAAAATTGTGTGGCTAAAGTTGTTCATAACCTTTGTGAATTTTAGGACTTGGATTCGCGGAAGACGATTGACAGTGCTAGAGAGTGCTCGGGACTTTATCTCCTCAAAAATAAAGACCCTCCAAAAAGACAAGTCCGACAAGTTGTGTCAGAGATTCAGTGTCAAAATAATGCTTTGTCGAGCCTTAGTTCCAATAACGATGGTGAGATCATGCTAAATCACTATCGCCTAGGTCATCCCAATTTCTTGTATTTGGAGAAACTTTTCCCTTCGTTATTCAAAAATAAGAATTCAAAGCAATTTCATGGTAAAGCGTGTCAAACTTTCAAAGCATGTCAGAAACTCATATCCCAAACTTCCATATAGAGAATCACATCCCTTCTCACTAATTCACTCTGATATTTGGGGATCTTCTCAAATCAAAAACATAACAGAACACGATGGTTCATTTCATTTGTGGATGATCATACTCGAATCACTTGGTTATTTCTCATGAAAGAAAAATCCGAAGCAGGCCACATATTTAAAAATTTCAATGCCATGATCCAAACCCAATTTCAAACAAAAATCCAAGCGTTGAAAACTGACAATGCTAGGGAATATTTTGCTTCAATTCTTAATGATTATCTGTCAAGTCATGGGATTGTTCACCTAAGCCCTTGTATTGACACACCTCAACAAAATAGGGTAGCTGAAAGGAAAAATAGGCATCTTCTCGAGGTAACTAGATCTATCATGTTCACAACTCATGTTCCTAAGCAGTTCTGGGGGGAAGCTGTACTTACAGCTACCTATCTTATTAATAGGATGTCTTCTCGTGTTCTAAATTTCAAAACACCTATCAGTACCCTCCTTGAGTCATACCCACATTCAAGAATTGTGTCTACCATTCCCTTAAAAGTGTTTGGATGTTCTGCTTATGTTCATGTGCACCATAGAGGAAAGCTTGATCCCAGAGCCATCAAATACATATTCTTATGGTATTCACCAAACCAGAAAGGATACAAATATTTCTCTCCCATCACAGGACGGTTCTACAATACGATGGATGTCACCTTCCTTGAACAACATCCATACTATGCCAAACTTGCCATTCAGGGGGAGAACATAGTCAATGAATACTAGCTTTGGAATAGCATTCCCACTCAATCACCCACTTCATCTGAACCTTCAGTAATTCCCACAAATTCTATGTTTGACCATATCCCTCAATTTCCCGAGAGTGAGTCTGTGTCTCAAATTGAACCTCAAAATGCTGCTAATGATCCCATTGAACCCTCAACGCCTCTACCAATAGAAACTCACAATTCCCCTGTCCCAAACAATAACAGTGATTTTCGTGTCTATTCTAGAAGGAAAAGAACTCATGAGGGAACAAAGAATTGAGCATATCTTGAGCCAGTCCAGGAGTCCAACCTGAGTACAGGCCATCCGGACAGTTCCCAAGGTAAAATCTCTGAACCACATATTACTGAGCCGGTTTTTAATGATCTAAATTGGCCAATTACTCTAAGAAAAAGTGTAAGATCTTGTACAAACCACCCAATCTACAACTTTGTTTCCTATAAAAATCTCTCACCAACTTATAAGGCCTTTATCAGCAATCTTGATCAAGTACAAGTTCCCAATCCCGTTCATGAAGCTATTTAGATACCTGAACGGAAGGCAACTATCCTTGAAGAAATCAATGCATTAGAGAAAAACAAGACCTGGGAGCTCTCAGAATTGCCACCAGGAAAACAAGCTGTTGGGTGTAAATGGATTTTTACAATCAAACACAAAGCAGATGGAAGCGTGGAAAGATTCAAGGCTCGCCTCATGGCTAAGGGATTCACTCAAGCATATGGGATTGATTACTAGAAAACGTTTGGACCTGTAGCAAAACTCAACACCGTTCGTGTTCTCCTCTCTTTGGCATCTAACTTGGATTGGCCTCTTTGCCAATTAGATGTCAAGAATGCATTTCTCAACAATAATCTTGAAGAAGAAGTCTATATGGACATTCCTCCTGGGATTGAATCTCCTGCTACAGCCAACAAAGTCAGCAAACTTAAGAAGTCCTTGTATGGACTAAAGTAGTCTCCACGTGCCTGGTTCAACAGGTTTTCCAAAGTCTTGAAGAGATATGGGTCTAATCAATGCCAACAGACCACACTCTTCATCAAGCATTTTCCCGCTGGAAAAATAGTTGTTCTAATTGTGTACGTAGACGATATTGTTTTGACAAGCAATTCTACAGCAAAAATATATAAACTCAAGGAACTCCTAGCCAGGGAATTTGAGATCAAAGACCTAGGAAATCTCAAATATTTCCTAGGAATGGAAGTCGCCCGAACAAGGAAAGGAATCTCTGTCTCTCAGAGGAAATATGTACTCGAGCTTCTCAAGGAAACTGGAATGATGGGATGTAAGCTAGCTAAAACTCCCATAGACTCAATAGTGAAGCTTGGAATAAAAGAAGACTCTGCACCTGCAGACAAAGACTGCTATCAAAGACTGGTAGGAAAACTCATCTACCTATCCCACACTAGACCGGATATTGGTTTCTCTGTAAGTGTCGCAAGTCAATTCATGAACCGACCTACTAAAGAACACATGGAGGCAGTGTATCGAATACTTAGGTATCTCAAGATGACACCAGGAAAAGGACTGTACTATAGTAAGAATCCCAACAGGAAAATTTAAGTCTTTACAGATGCTGACTGGGCAGATTCTACAGTTGATCACAGGTCTACTATTGGATATTGTACATTTGTGTGGGAGAACCTTGTAACATGGCGAAGTAAGAAACAGTCAGTAGTCACTCGAAGCAGTGCAGAAGCTAAATTTAGAGCAATGGCTCATGGGATTTGTGAAGGAATGTGGTTAAGAAGACTACTCAATGAACTGGGAATCACAACCACTGAACCTATCAACATGTATTGCGACAATCAAGCTGCTATAAGGATTGCCAAAACCCCAGTTCATCATGATCAAACCAAACACGTGAAAATTGATCAACATTTCATCAAAGAGAAGTTAGATAGGAAAATTGTGGACCTTCTGTATACATCAACTCGTCATCAAATTGTAGATGTGCTCACCAAGGCATTACCTCGAACCACCATTGAAGAACTTAATTCCAAGCTAGGAATGATTAAATATCTATCACCCAGCTTAAGGGGGAGTGTAGAATTTCAAAGATTTGATTCTCAGAAATTGGGGAATAATTCTCTTGTGATTTGCTAAGTTGTATAGGCTGCAAATCAGGGATTTGGATAGCTGATTATCTGATTTCCTAGGATTCTGATTTGTAGGAGATATGTTAGCTGTATCTTAGCTGTATTCCTAGGTTAGTGAACTATTTTTTCTGATTTCTAGTCTTATATATACTACTATACATACGTTTGAATGAATAGAAGAAAATATTCTTCAATCTCTCCCAAAATATTCTTCAATTCCTCTCAAATCTTCACAAATGGCCTCCCACACATCCTTGGCAGTCGGCAAAAACAGATGGGATTTCCCAATTGCTGGCTCCATTGAATTAATTAGCCAGGCAATTACAAGAGAATTTTCTGACCTCCATTTTTTTACTGATGGATCGTTTACTGCAGGTTGTGCAATTTCCCCTGTCAGATGCCCTAATTTCCCCTTGCCATCCAGCGCCAGTTTTACGGATTGTGCCCACTCTAGATAATTTTTTCCATTGAGCTTGTGAACCACGAGTTGCAAGTTGTAATTCTGAGAGAAGGCATTGACAGATGAGGAGGAGGACCTTGTTTGAACAGCCCCTGATTGAACAATTTTAGAAGAATCTGCTGAGGTGGTCGTTGGATTTCTGGCTGCACCAGTCATTGCCGATTTCACCATTGGACGAAAGAATTAAGAGCTCGTGGCTCCGATTCCATGAAGGTTTCTTGGAAAAAATATTTTTTATTCTCTTGAATTAATAAAAAATACAGATAAAAGGTTCATATATAGCTGAGAAAACCTGAAAACTGAAGAAAACTATCCTACAGCTGTCAAACTTTCCTATAGCTGTCATATAAACTGTCCTACAGCTGTCATATATTCTACAAAATATTCTCCACTTAATCAGGGCCTAAAACTTCGACATAAAGCATGGTTTCTCAGCATCAAATTACCAATGCCTAGACTGCCCCTCTACTTAGGCTTACAAACCTCCTCCCAAGCAACAAGATGGTCTGCGTTCTCTTCCTTGCGCCCACCCCACAAGAAATCCCTCATCCACTTAAGACTATATTATTAAATCACATATTAATCTCATTATTAAAAAGAAAACTAACGAACTAAGGGTAAAACGGTAATCATACAAATAAAACCTTTTCTTTCTCTTCCCTAACATCTTCATACCAAACAAGAGTTTTTTTTTTTTTTTTTGGGGGGTTCTCTTACCTTATTTTCACAATACCAAACAAGAGGAGACAAGGATCAACAATAAATAAAGATTCCGCAACCTAAACATCAAATATAAAACTGCATTGTCCACAAAATTTTGTGTCTCCTATGATTACTCGATAATTTCCACAAGCAAAAATCCACTTTCTTCATGCCCAAAGATTCTTTGACAACAATAATCCATCCTTTTCAGGTTTATTAGTGATTCTGATGAAAAATGCTGGGTGTTAGTATCACCTCTCTCCAATTATTTGTCCATTAGGTAGGATTTTTTTTGGCCCAAAATACACAAACAAGTTTTTAAATACAAAATAGAAAACGAAACAACTTAGTGTAGAGTAGTAGCGCTAACAGTTTTTGGTTGTTGGCCCAAGCCTTCTTTAGAAAATGCCTTTGTCTTAGTCTCCTTTTCACATATTTTAAACCTTTCCATCTCGCGCTCAATATGCATGTGAGCATCGACCAGGGCCTGCTCATAAGAGGCACTGACTTACGTCAACAAATATCAAAGAAAAAGAAAAGAGAAAGATTAATAGCCATCTTCAAATAATTCGAGTAAACATCCATAGTTTTGAATCAATTATTGACATCAGTTATCATAATCAGCCTAAAAGCATAACCAAATAAATCCAATACAAAGAATAAAATAGTAAAGTAAAAAATAGTCCCTCATTGCAAGCTCAATTGAAACGAAAAAGGATTTAAAAAAGAGAAATTCTAGGTGCGATTCCTTATCCTTGATTGGAAAAAAGCACCACTTTCCAAACAATGTTATAATATGTTTGTCGGCTTGAAGCTTACAACCTAATTAACAAACAACTTTCAATTTGCAAGGATCATATACAATTTTCCAACAAAACTTGCCTCTTTTTATTATATAGTTAACTCTGCATTTGAAGCTACATATATATGCTTTGACAATTAAGGAGATTGAAATTAAAATGGAATAACATCAACTCAAAATCTCTATAGATTCCGACAGAAATCAATTTAAAACTGAAAGGAGAGAGAACCTTCTTGTCCTTGATCTCGCTGGACTGAATCCAAGTCTTGATCTGGTCGCGGTATCGCTGGAGCTTCTTGATCTCCTTCTTCAAGTCGGCCTCGAATTTCTCCTTCTGATTTGCATTGTCCGAATCGTAAACCTAAAAACCAAAAAACAAGAAGAAGAAAAATTGATTTTCCAAAGGACCAAACAGAAAGCAAAATGAAGAACGGGAAAGAGAAAAAGCAGAGGAAAGCAACCTTGTTCCAGATGCTGTCGAAGACATCAACGCCTTCTTGCACCTTCTTCAGAACCCTCTCTATTTCTCCGTGTGGCTTTCTGCTCGTCCCCATTTCTTGCCAAATTCCACGATTAGTTTCTTCTTCCCACCAAAACCACGCCCAAAAACGGAGAATTTGCCAAAGTAAATACATTACAAAGTGAATTTATCCAATTCGTTAAATCTCTCTCTCTCTATTTCTCTCTCTGAATGTTAGGACGACTATGGAACACCACAAGTTTCTCTCTTCTTCTTCTTCTTCTTCTTCTTCTTCTTCTTCTTCTTCTTCTTCTTCTTTTCTTTTCCCTTAAATCGGCTTCACTGTTAGTCCGCTAAAAAAATGGGTTAATTTAAAAAAAAAAAAAAAAAAAAAGAAGAAAGAAATTTTGAAGTATGGAAATAGCCTCTTTTTTTTTTTTTTTTTTCACCAAAAAAAAGTTTTTTAAACATCAAAATTGTCTCAGTTTTTTTCAAAGAAAAAAAATAAACTGTATTAAAAAGAGGAACCTAAATAAGGTTAAAAAAAACTGGAACTATTTTGATACCTAAAAAGCTAGTTTTTTTATCCCTCACTAAAAAATAAGAAAATTTACTTATAGACCAAAAGTGCTTTTGGGCATGTTTTGTCTGTACGTTGGGCTTTTGATTTTTAGAGTTGATACACAGACATTTCTTGTTGTTTTCTCAAAATAACAAAAATCCTCCAAAATCTAAACTAATTAAGTCAACACTCTACTTCACTCTACTAACTTTTTGATACTAAATAACAAAGGTACCTCTTATAATCTCAGTTATTAATTCAGGAACACCAAATTATAGAACTTATTTGATCTTTAGAGGAAGTGTAATTCAAAAGGGAAAAGATGCACCCCCACTCCCCAACCAACCCCATTGTAGCCCCCCTCCCTGTCGTGCCCCTTCTCGTCTCTCCCCACCTTAAGTTCACCCTTACCCTCCTCGTGGCTCTCCTAGTGGTGTGCACGGTCGATTCAGTCTCAAACTGTTAGGTTTTTAGAAGCAGATCATTTTGGTGGTTTGGAAAACTTCAAGACCACGCTAGACCGTTTAAGGTTTTAGGACCGGACTGTTTTAGAATAGTCTAGTCTAGTTTGAAACATAGTTTGGGACATCTTTAATAGATTTTTGTGATTAACAAATGTTCTAACTAATCTTTGTTAACTATATTATCATTTTTTAGTAGAAGAACAGAGTTCGAACATCTGTCAACTAGTGGAACAAAATGCAGGTTATACTAGGCATATGTCCTTATAATTCAATAGCTTAGAACATCTTTTAGGCTATAAATTATAAATTATTTCATAACCAAAGAGTAGAATGACTTGAAAAACACCAAAGATCCCCACTCTAAAGAACGATAGAAAGCAGTCAATAAAATTAGAATAGCTTGTTGTGTCATTGAATATTTTTATTATTATTAGGCATAATCACATATGTACATACGTACATATACATACAACACACACTACTACAAACTGTGGATTCTACGACGGTTTATAACCGTCGTGAAAAAATTTTACGACGGTTAAAAAACCATCGTGAAAACTTCAGTCGTAGTACGACATGGAGTTTTCATGACAATTTTTTATTGTTGTGTAATATAAAAATTGGTGCGGGAAAGGATTGTAATGAAGTAATTTTTCACGATGGTTTTTTGAAAAACCGTCGTGAAAAATTGGCATTCCATGACGGTTTTTCAAGAAACTATCCTGGAATACTAAGGATTCCATGACGGTTTCTTGAAAAACCATCGTGGAATCAAAGGCTTCCACGACGGTTTCTTGAAAAACCGTCATGGAAGCCTTTGATTTTACAACAGTTTTTCAAGAAACCGTCATAGAATGCCAATTTTTCACGATGGTTTTTTAAAAAACTGTCGTGAAAAATCTGTATTCTCCTAAAAAAAATCTCCAAAAATCTTCAAACATGTGGTGGGTATCACAATAATACTTAGGCATCACAAACACATAAAAAGTAACCTATTCTCACACCAAAATGATAAACGTTGTTCAAAGTTTTTTCAAACACCAAATACAAGTAACACATACTAAATGGAAAAAAACAAATTAATATAACTAATATTAAAACTAAAACTAAAAGTAAATAACACTAAATAATGCTAAGTTTAGAACTAACAATAACACTAAAACTAAAAGTAATGGTTTGAAATTTACCAATAGTGATGGAGTTGGTGGAACGACAAAGGACGAGTTGAACGATGGTGGAGTCAGTAGAATGTCAAGGGATGAGGATGAACAGTGGTGAATGGCATCAGGTTTGTTAGGTGGGTCATAGAAAGAGTGATAGAGGAATGTCAAAGTCGGTGGAATGCCATGGGGGTTGGGTTCGTCGGTGGCTAGGTCATGGAGAGAGAAGTTAAAGAGAGAAAGGGGTTTGAGAGTTAGTGGGTTTGAGTTAGAGAAATTTTGAATAAATAGAGAAAACCATATCATTGGCGCAGGATTAAATTTTAGAGGGATAATAAAAATTTCAAACATATGGGACATTTCACGACGATTTTTACTAAAAATCCTCGTGGAAGCCTCGATACCTTTCACGGCAGTTTTTATAAAAAC
Organism: Artocarpus hirsutus; assembly: GCA_946598075.1. NCBI lineage: Eukaryota > Viridiplantae > Streptophyta > Magnoliopsida > Rosales > Moraceae > Artocarpus > Artocarpus hirsutus. The sequence continues at coordinate 77,844 of CAMOHE010055143.1, forward strand.
CGTCATAAAAGGTCCTAAGGTTTGAAATTTTTAGTATCCCACCCAAATTTAATCTTCATGAAAGATTAATTTTTGCGGCTATTAAAAATTTTAAATATGCAAAACCTTCCACAACGGTTTTTATAAAAACCGTAGTGAAAGGTTAAATTAGGCGAGATACTAAAAATTTCAAACCTCGGACCTTCCACAATGGTTTTTATAAAAACTACTGTGGAAGGTCCGAGGTTTGAAATTTTTAGTATCTCGCCTAAATTTAACTTGTGTGAAAGATTAAATTTTGACGACTACTAAAAATTTCAAACATGTGAAATATTTCACGACAGTTTTTACTAAAAATCATCATGGAAGCCTCTGTGTAAAAACAGTCGTGGAAGCCTCTATACCTTTCACGACGTTTTTTAGTAAAATCGTCGTGAAAGGCCTTCCACGATGGTTTTTTCAAAAACAGTCGTGGAAAGCCTTGCACCTTTCACGACGGTTTTTATAAAAACCGTCATGGAAGGCCCTAAGGTTTGAAATTTTTAGTTTCCCGCCTAAATTTAACATTCGTGACAGATTAAATTTTGACGGGCTACTAAAAATTTCAAATATACAAAACATTCTATGACGGTTTTTATAAAAACCATCGTGAAAGGTTAAATTGGGTGAGATACTAAAAATTTCAAATATCCAAACCTTCCACGATGGTTTTTATAAAAACCGTCGTGAAAAATTAAAATTTTATTCATGCTAAACTTAAAGGTTAAATTTAAAAATTTCAAACATGCATACCTTCTACGACAGTTTTTATAAAAACTGTCATAAAATAGAGGCTACTAAAATATACCTTTCATGACGGTTTTTATAAAAACCCTCGTGAAAGGTTTAATCTTACATGACGGTTTTTTTAAAAAATCATCGTGGTATCGTCTTCGTGGGCGTAACTTGTCGCATTTTTTTCCTTATCACGACGGTTTTTGAGAAACAGTCGTTAAATAAAGTTTGTATAATCTCGAATTTGTTGTAGTGACAAAGAGAAATTATAAGAAAACCTATGTCATTTTTAGAGATAAATGAGGATTAAAGTAGAATATAATATATATTTATCTTTTTTATTTATAGACAAACAGTTCGAACCGATGGTTTCACATTTCGAAACCAGACCAGACCATTTAAGAAACGGTCTGGTCTGGTTTGGGACCATTTTTAACGGTCCACAAATGGCCCAATCTTGATAGTCTAATCACCACCAGACTGGTTCAATTTGGCATTTTGGGTAGTTTCTTTGCATAGCCTTAGCTCCCCCCAAATCAAGAAAAAGAATGACATTGAAAGAAAGAGACAGACAGGCGACAGGAAGAGAGGTTTTTTTTTTTTAATGAAAAGAACTCATTTGATTTTGAGAAGGCATTTCAATCTATTTTTTTATATTTTTATTTTAATATTATTAAAGTTTTATATTTGTTTTTTTATTTTTTCTCAAGATAATATCTATTTTTTATTTGTATAATTTTCCTAAATTTTTAATCTTTTATGGAAAAAAAACATTGAGTTGACATTTAAGTAATTTAATATGGTCTTTTTAGTCTTAAAACACACAAAATTATTGATTTATAAGGAGCAAAACACATTTTAATTTCTTTAAAAAATTGAAAAAAAAAAGAAAATCCTTTCTACTGGAGTGAAAATTAAAGTTAAAAGTATATAAAAATCAATTAATTTTTTTTAATGTGAAATAGGGATAAAAATGTTATTTCAAACAACATATCCAAAAAAAAATATTGTTATGCATGGAAGGGCATTTTCACGTTTCAAGAAAAATACTATAATCAACTTTTATGGTCAACTATTGTGGAATGTCTTTGTAATCTTTTTGAAAAGTTAAGGGGTGTTGATATAATTGGTTTTGATCAAAGAAATGTCTATGTTATTTTGGCAAAACATAGGGTTTTTTTGTATAATAAACCCTACTTATTATTAATTCTTTAGGGGCGAGTACAAAATATCATCCCAAGAGTAACTACCCAATAGGGGGAGTGAACGGTGTTAAACGTGTATGCTCTAAGGAGTAAAAATGTAATATGTATTTATAGACATTTTTATCAATAAAGAATTCATACATTATTTATATACTAATAACAATCCTCTTTACATTTATATTTGTTGAATGGATGTTAAAGCAAACAATAGTCTGAGACTATTGGTCTAAACCTTTAAGAATTGGACATATGATGGACAGCTTATGCAAAAGACACGATTCTTAAAGTGACGGCCTAAATCATAAGATCCGTAATCGAGGGAATGAAGTTGGGTGCTTTGTTTATCAAAAATTGTTATGTTGTCTACGTCCTTGATGGGAGATGATTTGTCTTGACTATCAAAATTGGACTCCAAGAATAGAAATATTGGCACGTTGTCATAGGTGACGATGTGTTGGATTGAGACATAAAGTGAATTGATTTGGATTAATAATTCTATCTTGGCAAGTCAATTCACTTTAGACAATCATTTATATTGTATCTTAATCCTAAGATGAATAGTGGGCTTGTTGTCTTGACTTGTATCTTTTGATGTACAAAGGGTGGCATCCACATTTTTAATAGTGGTACGCATGCCGGTACATTGGAGGCATGACTCTTGATTGTGTAGACCAGTTATTCATAAATATAGAATTCATAGCTCCTATTTAGTAGTTGTGATATCCCCTTATACGTGTTATGCTAAAATTGAAAAACTAGAGCACTCAACCATTTAAATACATAGGTGTAACCAAATGGTATATCGTCTTTAAATGGTAAGTTTTTCGATGGTGAGATAATGGAATGTAAGATAAAAATAATCGGAAAGGTAAGACAGAACTTGTCCTTAAGCCAATTGTAGATAATCCTGTTGGGATACGATATACTATGATATGTCATGGAGACTTAGCTATACGGGGCTTGTAATTCTATATAATTCGAAAGTGTAGCTCCAAGCTTTTAGTGGAGTAGCGTTAGAGTTGATAATTATGAAATGTATATCTAGGATATTGGGTTTTGTAATTATCAGAAGCTTGAACTACATAGGTCCATCAGGTCCCCTTTGCTAGCTCACGAAATTCTTGTAATGATACGGCGTGCTTTTTCAATAATTGACGACTTATGTCAGATTTATCATATTGGTTGAAATTCAGTAAAATCAGATAATTCACGTCTGTTTATTGGTTGAATTAAGTTTGTGATAAAATTAATTCAAGATAAACTTGTTGAATTATTACGAATGAATAATTCATGTCTATTTATCAATTGGATTAATTTTGAATTAATTTACTATAAACTTATTGAATTATTAGGAATTCATTTATTTTCCTAGAGATTATCTAGATAAAGTTGTTTTAATTAGACAACTTCTCTATTGAGTTATTTGAATTAAAATTGAGACTTTATCCTATAGAATCTTAAGTGGAGAATAAAAGATTCGTTGGGATTTTTATCACAGGTTCAGCATGCTGATCCTCAGGTTCGGCCTACCGATGGGGCAAGTTCGGCATGCCGGTTAGACAGATTAGCATGCCGACCGCGTGATAAAAAGTCACACGTTTTCATGCAGATTTCATTAGATATTGATCGAATTTGATTCTAATTCAAATTTTGAGGCCTTATCTGATAAGGACTGACTCTTAGGCCCAACCTCTATAAAAGGGGAGTGAGTCTCATTATTATTGAGATCAATTGAGAGATTAAGAGTAAAACTCTGCTAGTGAGATTTTTAAAACACCCTGAGAGCTCTTGTTCACAAATCACGAACATTAGGTTTGCATTCTCTCAATTGGTTGGAAGGAGAGTCACTTGGTGGAAGAGCTGTATGTATGAGCCCACGCTCACTTCGATCGTAGATAAAGAATAACAAAGAAGGCTAGTTGGTTGAGGTCCTTCTAGAACATTACTTCTCTTCACTGATTGAGGAAGCTTTTTGGCATTTACAAGGTTAGCAAGATCTTGTTGATTTTTGCATATAGCGTGTCAAACTTGTGTTTTGAAAAATACTCTAATATAAAAATTTTTAAAATTCCACTGCGTACTATTTTTTCAACAATTGGTATCAAAGCCATGGTTTTTACATAAATTTGCAAGTTTGTGATCATACTATATGTATAAATTATGTGATTTTTTATGTCTCCTATGTTTGAATTTAATTTTTAGAGAGCTGGCACTCTAGAGTTTCTATATATTATATGTTGTCATGGATTACATGGTGAATGTTTATTAATTAATTATGGTTGATTAAATTATTATTTATTTATTTATTTATTTATTAATTTATACCGATTATGGTTTCTTAGAGATTAGAATGTGTATCGAAGCTTTTCATATAATTAGATGGCCGTTTATCATCTCCGTCTAAAAATTATTATTTAATTTTAAATTTGTAAGAATATTGTAATTAAATAATCATTCGGAGAAGACGAATCTAAAAAGCAGATCTAGAAGATGGATGATGGCACTCCTAGGTATTTCCTGAGTCTTTAATTTTATGTTTTTGAATGGTTGAAAATAAAATTGATAAATTGCATTAGAAACTGTATTTTTTGAAAAAGGTGGTTTTTGCTTGGTAGGCATCGAACCCTCCAATTTGGCAGGCTGATAGTCGTAGATCAATAGGCCAGACGTGAGGTTCAGTAGGCCGTCAGCAAGGCAAAAATCAGGTGGCTCTGGCAGCAGGCCGATCTGTCATGAATCGGCAGGCTGGAGGGTCATGATCGACAGGCAGATTACCCAGATCGACTTGCCGGCAGAGAGCTTGAAACTTTTCTAGAAAAGGTGTGGTTTTTGGTGTAGTTTTAATTTTATTTTTGGGACAATTCTAAGAAACATTAAATTTGGATATGATTGAAAATATGGAGTATTCGATTCATGCAAGATTGAAGACTTGAAGATGGGCATTACATGAAGAAAGATACAGCTTGAGGATTCAAGGATAAAGAATCGATAATATGTTTTGATTATTCTCTTGTAATCTTTATTTTCTATTCTCTAGGGTGGAACCATAATATTACGGTTATTTATTATTATTTTGCTTGTAGTTTTGTTTGATTGTTTTGCTTGTCTACATTATAATATGATTTGCCATGTAAATTGATAACATATTATATAGAATAGGGAGTGTCGTTCATATTAAAATTATTCATGCATGTCTTTTTAAAATAAAACTTTGATTTCGAAAGATTGAGTGGGAGAAGGTTTTCGAAGAGATGACCTAAAGCCTCCATCATTGGTCCATAGGAAGAACATGGTGGTTCCGACCCCTAAAAAGGGACTTCATCATGTACCAAGTTGGATCTTTGAGAGGATAAGGTATTTTAGCACGATTTATGGTTGCACACCCTTAGATGGTGATTGTAAATCATGGATAAAATATTGAAATGATAGTTATATACTCATATTAATTTTATTATTAACCTCTCCTAAGACCTCTGTTAATAAAATTAATAGCCAAAGAAACAATTATTAATATATGCTAGATCATACGGGTTCTGGATGGCATATATTAATCAAGAGGGGATCCGTGTTCTTGATTGAAGTTGGCATGACTTCCCTAGAAGCTTGTTGAATTCTGAGTCGAGAATTAGCGTTGTAAGGTTGTGATATTTTTAAGGTTTTGACACATAAAACACATTTGTATGTTTTTACATAATTGTGTTATCTTACCAAATTATTATGCTATGCTTGCTTATGTTTGGTAGATGATTCTTTATTGTAGACTAAGAATGTCTAAAAACGCTTTATCTTCGATACTTGACAAAAACTAATTAACTGAAGAGAATTATAATAATTGGAAACGAAACCTGGATGTCGTCCTCTCCTTTGAGAAACTGAAATTTGTGCTGATAACCCTTTGTCCTCCTAAGCCTATGGGAGATTCCACCAACGATCAATTCCAAGCATATGATCGTTGGAAAGATGCAAACGATCAGGCCCGCTGCTATGTTATGGCTAGCATGAGCAACGTGCTACAGGCTCAACATGAGGATTATGAGACTGCTGACTAGATCTTGGATAATTTGGAAGACATGTTTGGAGGCTAGGCCTTAACTAAGTGGCAAGGGGTGCTTCAAAAACTCTTGAACTGTAAGTAGAGACCGGGGACATTTGTAAAGGAGCAAATGATGTTGGTCATGGATTATCTTGCTGAGGCACAAACCAATGGAGCTGACATAGATGTTGAAACTCAGATGACTATGGTCTTTGAGACTCCGTCAAAGGAATTTATTCCATTTAGAGCTACATTTAATTTGAGCAATAGGCGGGATATGACATTAACAAAATTAATGAAACAGTTACAAGAGTTTGAACTGCTAATCAAGGAGTCTCCTACTGGTGGAGATGCCAATTTAGCAGTTGCTTATGGTTCCAATCCCAATTCTAGGAATGGAAAGAAACAACAGGCCAAAAACGAGAAGTCTTCTATTCCTGCTAAGAAGAAGAAGAAGAAGAAGAAGAAGAAGAAGAACCCAAAGAAGCTTAAGTGCTTCTTCTATGGGAAGGTTAGGCACGTGAAGAAGCATTGCAAGGACTTCCTTTCCAAAGGAGGTAGGTGTGATCTTCTGTATTTAGAAACTTGTTTGGTTGAGGAATCTAGTGATATTGGGGTCATAGATTCCAGTGCAACTAATCATGTTTGTGTTTATCTACAAGGGTTTAAAGAAACGAGAAGTCTACTCCATGAAGACTTCATGCTTTGGATGGGTGATGGATCCTTGGTCTTAACAAAAGCAGTGGGAGACGTCCATCTTTATTTTAATAATCATAAGAATTTAATTTTGCGAGATTGTTTTTATGTTCTAAATTTAAAAAGAATTTAATTTCTATAGCTTGTTTATTTAAAGACTCCTATTTGGTTTCTTTTAATAATATAGTGGTTATTCTTAAAAACAAATCTTTTATCTATTTTAGATGGATGCAAAATAATCTATATTTTATCAAACCTAAGATGAACTTACTACTTAATATTGAGATGAATGATAATAACTCTAAAAGACTTAAAACTTCTCACTCAATGAGACTTATATTTGGCATTTGAGCCTTGGTCATATTAACCCGAATAGGATTCAAAGGTTGATAAGGGATGGACCTTTAAGTCACTTAAAGGTAGAATCTATACCTTAATGTGAATCTTGTTTGGAGGGTAAAATAACCAAAAGACCATTCAGGTCTAAGGGCAATAGGGCCGAAGGGGTTCTGGAACTTATGCATTGTGATGTTTGTGGACCGAAGAACATCCGGGCATGAGGAGGGTATGAGTACTTCGTTACTTTTATTGAAGATTACTCAAGGTATGGGTATGTGTACCTGATGCACCACAAAAGCAAAACTTTTGACAAGTTCAGCTAGTTTCGGGTTAAAGTGGAAAAGCAATTGGATAGACCTATAAAGGCACTTCAATTTGATCGAGGTGGTGAATACATTTCTGATGAGTTCTTAGGATACTTATTAGAGAATAAGATTTTATCTCATTTGACTGCGCTAGGCACCCCGTAGTAGTATGGCCTAGTAGAGAGAAGAAATAGGACTTTATTGGACATGGTTAGATCCATGATGAGTTATTCATCATTGCCTTTATCATTTTGGGGATATGTACTACAAACCGCATGTTATTTTTTGAACAATGTGCCTTCAAAATCGGTCCCTAAAACTCCTCACGAGTTGTGGATGGGCAAGAAGACATCTTTAAACCATATTTGCTATGGGGATATTCGGCTCATGTCCTATTTAAGGATAAGAATAAGTTAGAAGTACATTCAGATGTTTGCATGTTTGTAGGATATCCAAAAGGGACTAAAGGAGGTTATTTTTATAACCAAAAGAAAAATAAAGTTGTGGTTTCAACTAATGCAACATTCCTTGAGGAAATTTACATAGACGACTTTAAGCCTCAAAGCAAGGTGGTGCTTGAGGAGTTAAGGAGTTATCCAATGACTCTGGAGGTTCCAAATGAAACCATTCTGATCAGTGTCAAAAAACCAAACGAACCCAAACAACAACCTAAGGGACTTTGGCGTAGTGGGAGGATCGGGCGTCAACCCGAAAGGTATATCTTCAATGAGGAGGCCTTTTTGTCTAAATCGGATAAACATGATGGGAATCCTTGTACTTATGTAGAGGCTATGAAGGATGTTGATTCGAACCTCTAGACAGAGGCCATGAACATAGAGATGAAGTCTATGGAGACTAATCGGGTCTAGGAACTTATGGATCTTCCCGAAGGGGTAAAACCCATAAGGTGTAAGTGAATCTACAAGAGAAAAAGAGGAGTGGATGGAAAGGTTGAAACCTTTAAGGCTAGACTGGTAGTTAAGGGTTATACACAAAAGTAAGGAATCGATTACGAGGAAACTTTTTCATTGTACCCATGCTTAAGTCCATCCGGATTCTCTTGTCCATAGCTACCGCTCTCGACTATGAGATTTGGCAGATGGATGTCAAAATCGCTTTTCTAAATGGCTATCTTGATGAGTCCAATTATATGGAAAAACCAGACAAGTTCAAGGTCAAGGGTCAAGAGGGTAAGGTTTGTAGGCTGCTAAAGTTAATTTATGGACTAAAGCAAGCTTCCCGTTCCTAGAACAAAAGATATGATCAAGTGATCAAGACTTGTGGGTTTTCACAAAATGTGGATGAGCCATATGTTTACAAATACATTAAGGATGGGAATGTGGTTTTTCTACTGCTTTATGTAGATTACATTATGCTAATTGGCAATGACATTGGGGCGTTGTCATTGGTCAAATTATGGTTGCCTAAGTAATTTGACATGAAGGACTTGGGTGAGGCTAATTTTGTTCTTGGTATCCAGATCTTTTGGGATAGGAAGAACAAAATCATAGCTTTGTCCAAGGCTCGCTACATAGATAAGATTGTTGGGAGGTTTGCAATGCAGGATTCCAAGAAAGATGAGCAATCATCTAGGTCTGGAATTACTCTTTTTAAGAAAGACTCTCCAAAGTCTAATGAAGAAAGAGAACACATAAAGAAGGTGCCTTATGCTCCAGCAGTGGATAGTCTTATGTATATCTGTACACTATCGAATATTTGTTATGCGGTCGGGATTGTAAGTCAATTTCAGGCAGATCTAGGACTGAACCACTAGGTTGTGGTAAAGCATATTTTCAAGTACGTAAGAAGGACTAGAGGGTATATGCTTGTGTATTTTGGTGAGGACTTAACTTATCTAAGATACACTAATTCAGATTTCCAATATTGTTTGGATTCTAGGAGATCGGCTTTGAGTTTTGTGTTTACTCTGGGCGGCGATGCCATCAATTGGAGAAGTGTGAAGCAAGATTGCACTTTGGATTCAACGATAAAGGCCGAGTATGTGGCAGCTAGTTATGCTTTGAAAAAAGCATTCTCGCTCCGCAAGTTCCTTGGGGATCTTGAGGTAGTTTCTAGTATAGATAAGGCGGTATCACTATACTGTAATAACATTGCAGTAATAGCTAATGCTAAGGAACCAAGATTTCACAAGAAGAGTAAAAATATTGATCGAAAGTATCATGTGATAAAGGATTTCGTTGAAGACGGGCATGTCACGGTGTACAAAATCAAGTCAGAGGACAATTTAACTGATCCATTTATGAAGATACTTACTGGGAGAGTCTTCGAGAGACATGTGGAAGCTATGGAGATGTGAGATTTGTCATATTTACTCACTCAATACAAGTGGGAGATTGTTAGACATGTATGCCTTAAGGAGTAAAATGTAATAAGTTTTTGTAGACATTTTTATCAATAAAGAATTCATTCATTATTTATATACCAAAACTTGTCCTCCTTACGTTCATATTTGTTCAATGTATGTTAAGCAAATAATAGTTTGAGACTGTCAGTCTAAACCTTTAAAAATTGGGCATATGATGGACAGATTATGTGGACGACACGATTCTTAAAGTGACGGTCTAAATTATAAGATCTGTAATCGAGGGAATAAAGTTGGGTACTTTATTCATGTAAAGATTGTTATGTTGTCTATATCCTTACTAGGAGATGGTTTGTCTTGGCCATCGGAGGTAGACTTCATGAATAGAAACATTAGCACGTTGTCTTAGGGGACGATGTGTTGGATCGGGGCATAAAGTGAATTGATCTGGATTAATAATTCTGTTTTGGCAAATCGATTCACTTTAGACAATAATTTATATTGTATCTTAATCCTTAGATGAATAGTTGACCTGTTGTCTTGACTTGTGTCTTTTGATGTACCAAAGGATGACATCCACATTTTTAATAGAGGTACGCATGCTAGTACGTTGGAGGCATGACTCTTGATGGCGTAGACCTCTTATTCATAGATATGGAGTTTATAGCTCCTCTTTAGGAGTAGTGATATCCTCTTATATGCGTTATCCTATAATTAGAAAACTAGAGTGCTCAACCATTTGGATACATAAGTGTAACCAAATGGTATACCATCTTTAGATGGTCAGTTTTCCAACGGTGAGATAATGGAGTGTAAAATAACAATAATCGGGAAAGTAAGATAGAACTTGTCCTTAAGTTGATTTGGATAATCCTATGGGGATACGATACACTATGATATGTCATGTTGACTTAGCTATACGGGCTTCGTAATTATATATAGTTAGAGAGTACAGCTCTAAGCTTTTAGTGGAGTTATGTTAGAGTTGATAATTATGAAATGTATATCTGGGATATTGGATTTCATAATTGTCGAGAGCTTGAACTATATAAGTCCATCAGGTCTCCTTTGTTAGTCACAAAAATCTTGTAACAACACGGCGTAATTTTCCAATAATTGGTGACTTATGTTAGATTTATTAGATTGGTTAAAATTCGGTAAAATCAGATAATTCATGTCTATTTCTTGGTTGAATTAATTTTGTGATAAAATTAATTTAAGATAAACTTGTTGAATTATCAGGAACAGATAGTTCATGTCTATTTATTAGTTACATTAATTTTGAATTAATTCAAGATAAACTTGTTGAATTATCAAGAATTCATTTATTTTCCTAGAGATTATCTAGATAAAGTTGTTTTAATTAGATAATTTCTTTATTGGGTTATTTGAATTAAAACTGATACTTTATCTTGTAGAATCTTGAGTGGAGAATAAAAGATTTGTTGGGATTTTTATTGTAGGTTCGGCATATCAATCCTCAAATTTGGCCTGCCGATGAAGCAAGTTTGGTATGCTGGTTAGACAGATCGGCATGCCGATCACGTAATAAAAAGATCATGCATTTTCACGTGGATTTCATCAGATATTAATCCGAATTTGATTCTGATTCGAATTTTCAAGGCCTTATTTGATAAGGACTGACTCCTAGGCCCAACCTTTATAAAAGGGCAGTAAGTCTCATTATTATTAAGATCAATTGAGAGATTAAGGGTGAAACTTTACTGGTGAGATTCCGAAAACTCCCTGAGAGCTCTTGTTCGCAAATCATGATCATTAGCTTTGGGTTTTCTCAATTGGTTGGAAGGAGAGTCGCCTGCTGGAATAGCTATACGTGTGAGCCCATACTCACTCCAATCATGGATGGAGAATAACAAAGAAGGCCAGTTGGTTGAGGTCCTTTTAGAACGTTACTTCTCTTCACAGATTGACGAAGCTTTTCAGCATTTGCAAGGTTAGTAAAATCTGGTTAATTTATGCATATAGTATGTCAAACTTGTGTTTTGGAAAATGCTCTGATATAAAAATTTTTAAAATTCAGCTGCATACTATTTTTCTAACAAATGGTGTTTTTAAAATTTTCTCACTCTTTACGATTATTAACAAATTAAAGCAAAACTCAAAATTTCATGAAGCCTAAATTACTAAGTGACAAGCAATAATCAAACCAATATATGCAAATAGAATATAATCTTTATGCAATCACGATATGCAAAATATGATGCTATATGACAAGTCACAAAAAAACACAACCAAACACAAAATAGCTAATAAAAAGAAAAAGGGTTAAAGAAATACAAATACTATTTATATTAATTCGGCAATATGACTACATCCACTGTCATCAAGCAAGACACAACTTGGCTTCTTTCACTATCACATTCGACTTTCGGTATGATCACACTATGTACAAACAGTGACTTCTTCTAACAGATGCTCAACCAACATCTATAACCATTAATTTATACGAAGATTGGCTAATCTATCATCTTGAAATTAGAAGGCTTAGAAACCTATCATTCTTGTTGTAGTAAGGACTTTAAAATTTTTTTGACTCATTATCACCTCCTACAATGAGATTGAACACAATTTGAGTGTTCTAGGAGGATGTAAAAGGACACAATGAGAATTTTAGATAAGTTTAGCTCAATAGATGATTTCTTTGCTCAAATATGATCAAAAGTTATTTTGAACAAAAAAAAAAAAACACTTGGAATATGAATCAAAATAAGTCCTAGGTGTCAAAAAGTGGTGCCAAGGTTGAAATATGGTTTTTATACCCAATTTTATAGCCGTTGAAGGGGTCCGATTGATCGACATACACTATGTTTGCTTGATTAAGCTACAATGAATTTTCAGCCCTAAAAATGCAAAAAGTCAATTTTTGAGAAACATAAAGAAAATTTGCAAACTAATTAATTTTAAAGCCAAAAGTAGAACTTTAAGGTTTAAAAATAGTAGGAAAATACTTTAAAAAATGTCAAATGAATCATGAAAATATTTTTCAACTTTTAGCCTATAAAACTTGTTTTTTAGTATAGAATTAGTTTTCGACGCTAGTAATTATGATCAAAACTTGAGCCAAAAATCTTGAGAATAATTCTATGTATAATCTAATATCACAAGCTTAAAAATAAATTTTAACTTATTTTTTCAATGCTTGTTCATGTATTTCTTCAAACTCCAAACTTTTAGTTTTAAGAATCCCTTTTTGCTTTCTAGGTTCTGAACTTTTTTTTTTGGGATCCACTTCAAGCATTTTTGAGTCTCTAGCATTTGGTAAAAAGACTCGAATTGTGTTGATTTAGATTATTTTGATTTGAGTTGTGTGATTTAAATTGCTATCTAAATTGACATTTGGATGTACATTTAAAGTGTTAATTTGAATAGAGAATAAAATTAGAATTTGTGTTTAGATAGATAGTCGAAAAAGTTTTTGATTTATTAACAAATCTAACAAAATCTTAAAGTTCATGATATTAAAATATGACACCTGAGAATTTTTAGTATCTTTTAAATGCAAACTAAGGATTTTGTTAAGTAAATTATCATCAAATTTTATAACATAAACTTTTATGCTAAAAAATTTGTTAAAAATTTAAGGATCGATTTAGCTTTATAAGGATTATTATTTTAATCTGACTTTTATGATAAATTCTATAAAAGTGAAAATGGGATTTTTAAGATTAAAAATCATGCTATAGTCTTAAACAAAAAAGGAATGATAGAAAAATAAGCTAAAAAGCCTAATTGTTGCAAAAAATATTGCATTCAACAAATTTTAAGACAACAATAAAGTTTAGGAAAAAAAATACTATATTAAAACATGAAAATTATATAGTATAAAGATTAAGAGGTACAAAAATTATGTAGTATGAAAATAATACAATGTAAGGATTACACTGATAAAGTTATACATATGAGAATTATAATAATAAACTTAAGTAGTATGAAAATTATATTGTATAAAATAATGCAGTATATGCAGTATTGAAATTATACTGCATAAAGTAATATAGTATAGAAATTAGACTATGTAAAGCTGAACAATATAGAAATTATACTATGTAGATGACGTGGAAGCTTGTGGACCACAAAGAAGTATAGAAAAGAATACCGACAATATGAGAAAGATACTAACAGCATAGGAAAAATATTATCAGTATAAATTTAGACTATTAAAAAGTTAATGTGAGACCCACCTTGGTGTTCTCTTTAAGGTGGGCAAAAAGCTACTTTACCCCCCCTTAATTGCAAAAGTTTTACTCAAAGTGGAGGGAAGACTTGACACAAAATTGTCTCCATCATTTTTCATGCAAACACATGAAAAGTAAATAAACCATTTCTCTCCTCCCAAAAAAGACCACCCTATAGTAAGAATTTCTCTCAAAAGTTTGATGATTCCAAGCCTTCAAATTATGTTTTGACGCAAAATCAAGGTCACGGAGGAAGATTAGAGAGTTTTTAATGTAAAAACTCAAACTTTACTTGTTGTGTTCGAGGGGTTTTGCTTATATTTTTAGATGAGATTTTTATAGTATGTGTTATGAATATTGTCAAGAGTTTTGAGAAGGTTTTCAAGCATCTCAAAGGAGTAGCTAAAACTTGAAAGTCCTTACGTAAAACCCTAACTTTAGTGTGATTTTGGTCTTGCATAACAAATGTTTGTTGTTGTATTTATGGACTTTGACATATAAGGTGGATATTGTGGCATGCTTGGTTTATATTTTATGATGATGATGCTGATGATGAAAAGTTAGAAATTAGGGTTTTGGTGTGAAAGAGAAAGATTGTTAAACTTTGTTGAGAAATAAAGTTTGACTAGTTTTCAAGGAATGATGATTTTGAGGGTCTTAGAGGCCAATTTTTTTTTCTAAGCAAATCATTAGATATGCTAAAACAATAAGGATAATAATTTTTATGAACAAAGTTTTATAAAATTTTAAGAGGATTAAATTGTAAAGATTTGTAAAGTTTGGTAGGACTTAAAATGGCAAAAAACTCCATTTATAGTCCAAATTTCAAGAAAGTTAAACACAAAAATTGTAGAGCTCGTCGAAACTGTTAAGTATAGTGGATGGTTCACAAAAATGCAACATGTTGTGTGAGTTATAAATTTTACAAGGTTTTATCATAAAATTTCAAAATGATAATATGAGAAAAATGTTTTGAAGTTTGTTAAGCTTAACCAAGGAAGCTTTTTTAAGTTATAATCCTTGTCAAAAACTAGACTTTTTGGTGTAAAACAGTTATGTTTAGTTCCGGGGGCAAAAATTTTAAGATTTTGTATTTCGAGACAAAACTGTAAAACCATGTAAAAACTAGATTTTCACTAATAAAGTATTGGTTTTGTCCACTATTGTGGGCAGTGAGTAACCACGATTTCAAGTTTGACTTTTTATCAAGTAAGAATGAGAGAAAAATATTAAGGGCAAAAACATCAAGATTTTCGCATTACGGTTCAAAACTGTAGAGTTTTGATAAAATGGATTTTAACGAAAGGAAAACTAATGCTTTGTTTTTTGTAACGTTACGAGAAGTAAAGAATTGTAAGTTTTAATTTAAACACGTGTGAAAGTTTTCTAAGATCCGTCAAGGCTAAAATGGTCATTTTTTGTAAAAAGGCCAAATGGATCCCGAGACACCCAAATTAAGAAAATATGCCTAGGCAGGAATTTTTTCATATCTAGTAAGCAATGAAGTGCAAAAGTAAAATGAGAAGTTTATTGTAGCTTAGTGACTCACAAAATCTGGTTAAGGGTAAAATTGTCATTTTTTATAAAATGGTTGAAACGGAGCCCGAGCCCTCCGAATTAACGAGACACCCTTGGATAGAAAATACTTCGTATTACATTAAATAACAAAACTATCTAGTAAGACATGAAGTTTGACTAAGGAACAAATGGGTTAAGAAATTAAGAGGTAACCAATAGGAAATAAAGTAAGAAAAAGAAATGAATGGTTAATGTGTAAGTTTTATTATCAATAGTGTAATTTGATAATAAGAAAAGTTATCTAATAGTCAGGTGTCATTTGAACATGACACAAAGCCAACTAATAGAACGAAATAGATAAAGTAGGAACATTAGAGCAATGCTAAGGTAAGTCTCAAACCTCACTTATGGTATGAAGAAAATAAATTTTAAATGATTTTAATATGTTTTATGTTTCAATCTGTTATGCATAAAGTTTTAAATATCAAGTCAAGACTAGCAATGTATTTACAATTGTTATTTTAAAGTGTGTTGCATTTGATATGCATAATGATTAAAAAATTTAAGTTATGATTTGCAACATGTATGTATTTGTTATGCTTAATGTTTTAGTAACTATTAACTTACAACATATAGCATAATTAGCATTCGATATGCTCACTAAAGTTTACAAGAAGGTAAATCAAAGATATTAATTAAGTGTTGTACTACCTTCCTTGATGTGAGATATGCAGGTTATGTTAAAGTTATGACCTTGTTGTTCGATAGTCGTCTTCCATAAAGGAAGCATAATGTTGTTAAAGTTACGATCTCATAATTGATGATATTGGTACGAACACTAAAGCCCTCAAGATAAGGTAAAATAAGAATGTTGATAAGAGTTCAAGTAAGATAAGAATGATTATAAGAAATTCATAATTGGAAGTTCATAATTGAGTATAATTGGAATAATGCATTATGATATTGCTTGCATCCCTTTTAGGTAATGTTTTTGGGAGGAACGTTTTACGAAAAATAATTTACAAGAAACGTTTTACAAAAAACATTTGTGAAAACATTTAATGAGAAATGTGTACAAGATTTGTTATAAGTAGGATGTTTTTAAGAGAAAACTTTTATGAAAAAGGCTCGCAAAGAAACTTTTATAAGAAAAGTTTAAAAGCAATGTTTACGATGAATGTTTTAATATTTTGTATGACTATGTTTAAACATATTGAGTGAAAGCTCATTATAAGTTCCTTCATATTGTAAGCAATCCTACGTGAGATCGGTATGACTAGTTGAAGAGCTTGGTGTCGCGGAGAGATAGATGCGACGATTGGATATGGATACTACTATAATTTATTTACGCTACTTAAAGAAAAAGTTTTCCACTATTCAAAGTAGTGTTTTAATAGTTTTAAGAAAGTCAATATTTACAGAAATGTTTTGTAAGAAATGTTTAATGAAAAGAAAACATTTTAAAAGATATATTTTACAAAATGTTTTGAATAATTCTAAAGTCAAGTGTTGAGTTATGTCTAAATTTCTGTTGCAATGAAAGTGCAACAGATTCAAACATGTTTTAAAATATTTTATTAAGGAAAAAATTATCCAGTATTTTTCTTACGAGTGAGTAAGATTAAAGTTAAGAAACCATATTTAAAAAAGTTATATGACGGCCTAAAAAGGTAGGTCATTGCATTAAAAAATATGCAACATAGATATTGATTTATTCTTATCTTCATTAAGAATGCAATGAAAGAAGAATCGTCTCAATTGGATATTAAATAAATAAGTTATAATTTTTGTCTTCAAATATAAGAGGGAGAATTTTAACTTTTACCGTAGAAAATATATCTGAGTTCAAGGGGAGTATAACTTTGAAAACTTGAATTTACTTAATTCAACAATGATTCATTTGATTTGATTTTTGGGAGAAACAAACACGTATATAAAGGATTTTTTGGGCTTATAGTCCAAAGAGTTAGCTCAATATATCAAATAATTATAAAGCTTCATACTCAAGTTAAAATGATTAGAAATATATAAATAATTTTTTGTTATTATCAAAACAATAAAAAATTATATTATTTGAAACCCTAAAGCCAACAAAAAATATCGTTTTAAATAACCACGTTTTTATTTCCAACCTTCAAATATTGATATATATTTTTTCATTTCTCCCTTTTTGAAGAGTTGATAAAGATCAAAATATATGTGCTATTCAAATTTCTCCCCCCACTAAAAAAAAGTAATATATCAAATGTTGGAGAGGAATCTTGTAGACTATTTTCATAATTTACTAAGACTACTTTTTTATTTTTTTATTTTGCCAAAGTGGTTCGTAATTTACTATATTACCACCAATAATCTACTAGATGTCAAAGAGGAATCTAGTATATTATTTTTATAATCCACCATTTCTTTTAGGTTGTCGATGCGAGCCACTGAACTGGTCAGTAAACCTACGATATTATTGTTAGTAATCTACAAGATTGGCAAATTATTTTTTAATTTCTAACAAAAGTTTACCAAAAGTTGTTAGTGGTTAACACCAACCATCTGAGAGAAATCTAAAAGATGCTAAAAAAGAATCCAGTAGATTATTTTTTATAATCTAGGAGATTATTTGCAAATCATTATTGAGAGTCAAATTGACAAACAAATAAATACAAAAATTAAACAGTTAACATTCTCAATTATATTGAAAATTTGTAGTAATGGTTAAATTAAATTGGGTTAATTATGTTAATTTAGATTAATTAGTGTGCCAATGAAAATTAATTTGTCATTATAGATTAAATTATTTTCATGAGGAATTTATTTTATGTTAGTGTGCTTTAATTTTTATTCGAGGATTAGAGTGTTTAATTTCTGATCACAATTTGTTCTTTTTGAAATTTTCCTCACTGTTCAAACAAATTTCGCTTGAGATATTACTATTCTACTTATTTATAAAAAGACCATTGGTTGGTTCCCAATGCCTTTTCATGCAATATTCATAAGATATCTGCTATCAAAAAGTGTAAAAATAACATATTTGATATACTATTTTAGAATATACTTCGATGTATAATGTTATTTCAAATGTTATATTTATCTTTTGTCATAATTATTATACCTTGAAACATGTAAAAGTGAATTTTTAATATTAAACCAATTAAAAAGTAAAAATGTTGTAATTATTAAAGCAAAAAAGTTAATTAATCAACCAATAGAAATTAAATGTCAATTTTATTATATGCTAAACTTAATGGCAAATTTGCTACAAAGTTTAGTGTATTGGGGAGTTTTTTTACTCTCAAATATTAAACTTGCCATTGACACATCAATATAGCATTATATTGCAGATGGTCTAAAAAATAGCCTTGAAAAGCTCAATTCCAACTCCCTATGTCTAGCCCATGAAGCCATACTTATAAGTCACATGACCCAATAGTAGATTCTTTTTATTTTTTTATTTTTAAAGAAAACCCATCAACACTCTAATACACTTATCAGAACACACACACTCTCACTCTCCTATGTCTCCCTCTCTCTTTCATTACAAAAAACTAGATTTCAAACTCTCCTTCCTATGTGCAAAATAGAAAAAAGGCCTCTCTAAACCTGGTAACTCTATAATATAGTTATTTAAGCACTTTTACGCATAAAATTAGTTATGTATTTGGGATTTTTACTTTATTTTTAGTTAGTTTTATTTTATTTTCTATTATTTTTCTTTATTTAACTTTTTCCTCTATTCATTTATTTTTCCTCAATTGTGTAAGGAAATTAAGAGTCCGTTTGGTAGTGTTTTCAATATAGGTAAAAATAGTTTTATTTTAAAAAATAATTTTTTTTAAGAATTATATTGAGTGTTTTTGAAATTTTTGTTTTAAAAAAGTGCAAAAATATTTTTAAAAATTCTCAAAGTAAAACCACATGGGGCCTAAGTCAAAGGGTAAAATGGGGATGAAATTTCTAAAAAACAAACAATTTAGCACATGACTAGCTTCTTCCCACGTGGGCACTCCATTAGTGCTCAGGAAATCATGTCTCAAACTGTTGCACGTTAGCCAATTATCGTGCCAGCTCTTCGACTAAGTGCACCATGCCACGTGGCTTCTGTCAGCATTCACTCCGATATGTCGAATCCGTTGAAGCACCTGGCACCTTTGGACACCCAAGCAATTGCCTAGTTTTGGTCTGCCATGCACACAACTTTGCCATTTGCAAAATGCCGTGTCACCACGTATCTGGGGCATTGACACCTTAAATGCTTGTTGTCCTTGTCTTGGCTACTACATAAAAAGAAGAAAAGGCAACTGTCAATCTTACAATATATAAGAGTGTCGTAAGGCACTTCCTAAAAAACATGGGACAATTTGACAATTTGTTTCCTTTTCTTTCGCTTTCAATGTTGGTTTTTTTTTTCCTTTTTTTTTTCTTTTTTAACTTTGGTTTTTCTTTTTCCCATAACCCCACACCCTCAAATAAAAAACTTCTCCTTTCATAAAAAATTATACATCTTTTTTTTTTTAACTTTTTAATTGTATTTTTTTCTTTTACTTCTTAATCATTTTGTCATTTTAAGATATTAAAATAAATTATTTCAAATTAAAATAACTTCTTCTAAATACGTTGCTTTTTATTTACAATTTTATTTTCTATATGCTTTTTTAGAATACTTTTTTATTATTGTTTGCTGCTATAAAAATAATATTGTTGGGTTTTTTTAATTAGTCTATTGCAATTATTTTTCCCTGAAATATGTCTCTTTTTAAAAACATTTTCACCTCATCCATTGACTATTTTTTTTTGGAAAAAATTCTTTCTTTTTAATTTAATCTTGTATAGAGAATTTTGAAATGCATTTTTTTGCTTTACTCTTATTAAAACAATTTTTTCCATACTTCTCATGGTTAATTTTCTTTTTTCTTCTTCATTTTGTCAAAATATCCTCTACATCGTAATCATTCTTTAATGTACTTATTTTAAATAGTTTTTTCCCTACATCTTTCCGTTGAAATATATATATATATAAATAAAGATGTATTTCTATTTAGTTTTTTTTTACCAAAAGTGATAGCTATAATGAGATTTGTGTTAGTTGCGTATTAACTAACAATTAATATTTTTATTATTGTATAAATTAAAAATAACAAGAATACAGTAATAAAAATTAACATATAGATAAAATCTTCAAGATGACTCCTACATACTATGCATGTGTAATGATCGAGAAAATGTCATTAATAAAACCTAATATTTAATTAGGTTTAATTAATGAATTTACTTTTTAAAATGTGATTTTTGTAAAAAGTTGTAATTTTTGTAAAATTACGATAAAGCATGAATAAACGGCGTTGATCGCAAATTTTATGGCAAATGTGATGCAATGTTGGATATGATAGAATACAGATTTTGAGTTGAATTACTTAAAAATTTGTAAATAATACCCATAAAATGAATTTTATATCACAATTAATTGTAAAATTGTGGTATAAACGAATAGATTATTAGAATATAAATAAGACACAGAGGTTGTCCAAACCCTAACTTTGGGTAGAATGGAGGCCAAAGCAGTATAAGAATACTACTAAGTAAAAATACAGATATAGAAAATGTTATGATTGGCCTCCAAAATTGAACGAAAAGTAAGCTAAATATTTTTATACAGTCTAAGGATAGGAAATACACTGATTTAACAACGGTAATATAAGAAAAATACTACGTGACGAAAAATTACACTGTGTAAATTTTGGGTCCAACAAAGTGAACACTCAACGGGATTTGATTGGGCCACCAAGGCTAGAAATGTGGCCCAATGACATGAGGACACCTAGGGGTAATCAAGTGGGTGACCATGAGTCACCAAATGGATAAGTGAGCATTTAAGGCTTAGTTATCACAAAATTTTTTCTCTTTCTTCTCCTCCCAAATTCGGCAGCCATTGTTGAGAGCTTCAAAAAAATTTCTCAACCTCAAACTTTGCAAAAATAACCTCAAAACAATTTTCAGAAGCAAGCTCAAGGATTTTTACAAGATTTAAGGTAAAATTCTAAACTTTTTAATGAGTTTTTAAGGTTGAAAGGGGAATATTAAGCCATCCTATTTTTGCATGAAAAGGGAGTTTAGAAGGCAGATCTAAAGGGATTTTAAGGCTAGAAATCAAAAGGAGGTTATTTTGGTAAGTTTTGAGTTTTAAAGTTTTGAAATTTAATGAATTGTATTTGGATTGTTATTCTCTCAAACCCATATGAGTTTTGAGCTTATGTTTGATGGAATTTCATGGGAAGGTGATGAATGGTATGTTTTAATTGTGAAATTTTGATTTATGGTGCAAAATTGTAGTTTTTGCATAAAATACTATTTTTGCAATTTTAAAGTTAAATTTTGTAAAAATAAGGTTTGAGCATGAGAATGGCCTGAGTTAGGCATGGAATGGTCTCTGCAGGGGTAGATTTGAAATTTTGAAAAGGATTTTGACAAAAACGTCCTAGGGACTAAATTGAAAGAAAACTTCTTTTCTCTGTAGATTTGAAAAATAGCTAAAAACAACCCTATACAGTGAGATTTTAGGAAAAGTTAAAACACAAAAGTTATAGATCTCGATGAAACTGTTAAATATTGTTAACAGTTCATCAAAAAACTCAACCGTTTGTAAGTTTTTGAATTTTCAAGAATTGTTAAAAGTGAAGAAGTGTTAAAATGGCAAAAACATCACTTTTCAAAATGATTTGAGATATGGCACTTCAAGCAAAAATGTTTCTTATGAAAAATAGAAAATTTTGGTATAAAGTGAAAAATTTTAGTCTGGGGGGAAAAATTGTCAAAATTTTCGGTTTAGGGGCTAAACCATAAAGTTTATGAAAAAGGGGCACAAGAGTGAAATAAAGTGATACGAGCCACTATGACATTATTCTTAAGTTAATAAGTGGCTATTGATGTTAAAATAATGAAATCGAGCTCGGATCGATCAATAAGGCACGGAGGGCAAAATCGTCATTTTTGACCGAATAATCCGAGTAGCTCTAAAAAGGTCATAGATAGGAAAAGAAAGTAATTAGAAAGATTTATACCCTTCGTAAGTGACGATAGGGTAGAATTAGCAAGAAATAAGAGAACCAGTATTTGCAGAGTTGTGTATAGTAATACAACTCGAATAATTAATAAACGTTTTGTAATGAAACGTATTGGAATTGGCTAATAGTTTTGTAATTGGCCAACAGGATCCTAGGAGTCTAGGAGAAAGGAGACTGAAGTTGAGTTTCCAGTGCTCAAAAGCAAGTAAGTACCATTCCCACCTACAGTATGAAATTGTAGGTGTAAAATACATGTATGTGAATATTAGGGTATTTAGTACAATGTGAACTTGTATGTTGCTATGAAATGAATGCCTAGAGGTATAGAATCGATACCTGTGTGTATTCGATTAGAGTACCTAAGTATATAACATGTTATGTACCTTATACTGTGTACCTGTGTGTACAATAATGAATACATGTATGTATACGAAGTAGATACTTGTGTGTGCTCTGCCATACATACGAACTTATATACCATGGATAACATGTGATTATCATTTCATGCCTGGTACGACAACCATGTTAAATGGATTGGTAACTATGTCACTAGAAGTTAAAAAAATTATCGTACCGACTCCCGAAGTAAGGAGAGTTTAAAGGATAAAATATGGTCACGGTGTTACGTAGACCTAAATGATATTGCGCAATGGTACGAACACTTGGGCCCTAATCAAAGATAAGAAATGATGAAGATAAGGAAAGTTCATAAGAAAGCATAATTGAATCATGCATTCATTTGATTGTCCATGTGGGATTTATGGGACTTACTAGGTGTTAGCTCATTAAGTATTTCATGCTGTAAGTATTTCGACAGGAAGGTCAAAATAAATCCTAATGATGAGCTGGCGAACGGGTGATGTGTGCAGATCGGGTATGGTGTCTGCTACAGTATGTTTTCGCTGTATATATGTATTAAGTTGTTTTGAAAAGAAATGTTTTACAAGAGAAATGTTGTAAAAGAAGGAATGTTTATGTAAATATAAGTATGTGAAACTATTATGGAAGTTTCCAAGAATTATTGCAAAGTAAAATATTTATTTCAGTTTCAAAAAAAAAAATTCCTAAATTTTTGCCCTTAAGTAAGTAAGAAAGAATTTTTATCATAGCCTGAAAAGGCGGGTTGTGACAGTTGGTATCAGAGCAAAAATCTTGCCATCCTACTGCACACTGTTATCTGCTCCATTGCCATAGCTCAAGTAAGATAGTTTTATTGTAAGTATAAGAATGTTCAGTATTGTCAAGTATGGTATTGATACATTAATTATGATAAAAAAATAGTATATGGCGGAGCCGCATCACAACCGTGACATGGAGGCCTATACAAGAGCAAGTATTGCGTTTCAAGACGCGATGCCACCGTGTTACTATGGGAGTCGACAACCTATGGTGCTAACCAAATGGCTTCACGCGGTAGAAGTGGTTTTCGATGCTTGCCATACGCCACCGCATCTCTAAGTCCTGTTAGCTTCCAGATTGTTGCTTAGGGAAGCACTAGTATGGTGGCTAGGGATTGCACCTATTGAGTGACCAAGAGATTGGCAGAGTTTTAGAGGACAGATTTTGGTAGAGTTTGCACCCGCACCCCCAGCAGATGCCATACATATCCAAATGATTCCAATGCTGTGGGTAGCTTGGCGACATAGGTTGTACTTGCGCGTGGAACCAATCTGGGGAAGATATATGCGTGAGTCGATAAATCACTATATTTTAAGATTTCGTCGAACTATGATGCCATTGATACCCCCAAAAATACCGTTACGGTGCATCTGTGATGTTGTGTGGAGAGATCTACCCAATGCAGTTCAACAGTAGATATAGTATCCGGGAAACTTTATCAGCTTCAACGACTTTCTCATGGCAGTGTTACATGCAGTGCAGAATGTGGTCGCACCTCTGGATGGTTCCCCAGCGAATATGGAAGACGATGATGATGATGACATGGATGATGAGCTTGACATTATTCCCAAAGTCATAATTGCAAGTGATGATGAATTTATAGATTCGGATGAAGACGAAGAAGAGGACCCCGAGGAGGATCCCAATCATAGTGATATGTCAGGGGTTGAGTCTGACTAAAAAGTATTTATGAAGACTTTTGAGTAGTCTAATGTACATAGATAAGGGATTAGTATGGTTTTGAGCCTTGTGGCTTATGTATATATATGTATGTCCGACAAGTGGTATCCTTCTCGGCAATAAGGTATATGTAGCCGGAAGTGGTAACTGCTCCTGGAAATGATGTGAATGGTTTATGTATGGAAAGAAAGAAAGTATGCATGTTAGCTATGCATGTATTGTTATGAATACTGTAAAAAAGGAAATGAAAAAGTGTATGAAATGAAATGAAATTTATGAAGGTTCATGAAATGAAATGTACGAACGTAAATGCAATGAAATGAATGAAAGCAAGATATTGAGTTCATGTGATTATGTATGAAAGCAATGAATTGAGTTCAGGTAATGATGTATGTTGCATGTATTTATGTTATTTAAATATATGCACTTATTGACTAGATACTATTAAGTTAATAGTATGCGCTAATATAGTAACGAAATTATATCATAGGTATATAACGAATAATATCGATGGCAGATACACCCGAAGGACTATCTAATCCGGATTTAATGGCCATGATTATGGAATTGCAACAAAAGCTTCAAGCTCAGGAGTGAGAAATGCAAGGTTTACGGGAACAGTTAGCTAACCAAAATCCCATATCACCAGCACGTATAGACACGCCACCCCTAGTATCACCACTATAGCAAGTGGATCGAGTAGTCCTAGCTGCTTTGGTAGTACCTACTATCGAATTTTATGAAAGATTTCAGAGGATGAAGGCTTCGGAATTTGATGGATCGACGGACCCATTAGAGGCCGACGACTGGCTTATTGGTATCAAAAGGATACTGAAATTTATGGGGCTTACTGACCATGAGAAAGTCCTATGCGCTTCGTTCTCCCTCACGAAAGATGCCAGGAGGTGGTGGGAGTCTGTAGAATGCAGAAGAAACGTTGACGATATGTCATGGTCGGATTTTGTTGAGGAATTCGACAGGGCCTACTTTAATGTGAAAACCATGACGGGCCAACAAGAAGAATTTAATAATTTCAATCAAGGTAACCTGTCCGTTGCTGATGCTGTAAGGAGGTTTAATCAGCTAGAACGACTTTGTCCTGAGTTAGTACCTACTGATCGGGAATGAATTAGGCGATTGATGAGAATGTTCAGAACTGACATTGCCCTTGTAGTTGATAGTGGAGGGCAAGCTCCCAAAGATGTGGAAGATTGCATTGAACGGGCGGCCAAAGCTGAGTTTAGAATTGCCCGTGATAAAGAAGAAAGAGCAAGGATTTTCAAAGCTCAGAAGGAAGAGAAAGCTTTAGCTAAGCAAAGTCAAGTGGTCCAAGTGAAAGGACAAGGAAGTGCCTCGAGCCAAGGGCCGTCCTAAAACCTTCCAGTGGGACGCAGTCGTAATGTTAACATTAAAAGGAAATGGAACGTGAGTAGTTCAAGGAATCCAAAGGCTCAACCCAGAAGAGGCTTAACGATGGAGGAAACAACAAACCCCTTTGCAGTCAATGTGGGAAAAGACATACAAGGGAATGCAAGGCCGGCACAAACAAGTGCTATATCTGTGGAAAGGAAGGGCATTACGCCAGAAATTATTTTTCTAATCCTCAAAGTTAGAACAGTCAGGCACAGCAAAGGCCTCAAGGAAATCAGTTGCATGCGGTCTAAGTTTAGGCCTAGATTGAAGGCCCTAGTGTCAGTCAATTGCGATTAGAAGCTCTAGAACTAAGTGGGCGAATTTATACCTACATGAAGAAGGAAGAGGATGCGGGAACCTCATCGGTGGTGATAGGTCAGTTTTCTATTGCCAACACTGATGCATATGTTTTGTTTGATTCTGGAGCAACACATTCGTTTGCATTATTTAAGTTTGCAAAACGAATAGGAATTGAAGGAGATAGGATAGAGCAAACTTTTAGAGTTGCACTACCCTCTGGGGAGGTATTAAGTGCTGCTTATTGGTTACGTCATGTACCAATAATCATTTGTGGAAGGGAATTGTATATTGATTTGATAATAATTGATATACAAGATTACAATGTCATCCTAGGAATGGATTTCCTGGAAAAATATACGGCCAAGATTAATTGTCGACACCGCATGGTTATGTTTTGAGCTTCTGGAAGTGAAAAGTTCGTGCATTCAGGGAAGACTCCTAAAGCTCCTAAGGCGATGATTTCAATGTTGAAAGCAAGGAAGATGCTGGAAAGCAGATGCACCGGTTATTTAATGAATTTGATAAGGAAGGATCAAGAGGCTTAGTTAGGACCAGAGAAGGTTCCCATTGTAAAAGAATTCATTAATGTGTTTCCCGACGAGTTGCCAAGTTTGCCACCGGAATGGGAAATTTCATTTGAGATTGAACTGACGCCCGACACCGGCCCGATTTTGAAAGCACCATATCGGATGGCTCTGGGGGAACTCAAGGAACTTCAGGCGCAATTGAAGGAATTATTGGACAAGGGGTTCATCCGACTAAGTCATTCCCCATGGGGAGCACCTGTTCTATTTGTCAAGAAGAAGGATGGAATGTTACGTATGTGTATTGATTACTAGGAACTGAACAAGGTCACGATCAAGAATAAGTATCCACTCCCAAGGATCGACAATTTGTTTGATCAATTGAAAGGAGCGTCCGTATTTTCAAAGATTTATCTACGCTTGGGATATCATCAACTTCGAGTCAAAGAAGAAGATATACCGAAGACGGCGTTCCAAACACGTTATGGGCATTACGAGTTCTGCGTCATGCCATTTGGACTAACTAACGCCTTGGCAGCTTTCATGGATCTTATGAACCAGATTTTCAAGAAATATCTTGATAAGTTCGTCATCATTTTCATCGATAATATTCTCATATATTCAAGAACACCGGAGGAGCATGAAGAGCACCTGAGGATTGCTTTGCAATTGTTGAGAGAGCATCAACTATACGCCAAGTTCTTAAATGTGAGTTTTGGTTGGAAAAGGTTCATTTCCTTGGACACATGGTGACATGAGATGGAATATCGGTCGATCCTACCAAAGTGGAAGTGGCCAACAAGTGGCCTACACTGAAAAGCGTAACCGAAATCAAAAGTTTCCTCGTTTTAGTAGGTTACTATCGACGTTTTGTAGAAGGATTTTTCTGATTTGTAGCACTACTCACTACACTTACACGGAAAGCATCAAAGTATGAATGGACTAAGAAGTGTAAAGAAAGTTTTAAAGAGTTAAAAAGGCGACTTACAAGTGCACCAATGTTGACAATACCTGATCTAGACTTGGGAAATTTTGTGATCTACAGCGATGCATCAAAAACCGGACTGGGAGTCGTATTGATGCAAAATGGAAAGGTGATTACATACGCATCCCAACAATTAAAGGATCACGAAAGGAATTATCCAACGCATGACTTAGAGTTAGCGGCGGTTGTATTTGTGCTGAAGATATGGCGTCACTACCTATATGGAGCTAAGTGCGATATTTATACGGACCATCAGAGCTTAAAGTATATCTTCACGTAGAAGGAACTCAACATGAGGCATTGAAGGTGGCTAGAATTAGTCAAAGACTACGACTGTGAAATCCTGTATCACCCGGGAAAGGCTAACCGAGTAGCCGATGCCCTTAGTCATAGATCAATGTCTTTACTTGTGATGATGCAATTAATGCCAAGACCTCTTCAAAAGGACTTAATGGAAGCAGGAATAGAGCTAGTCACTAGACGATTAGCCAATTTGTCTTTTCGACCCCCTATCCTGGAGGACTTAAAGGAGCGACAAGAAGCAGATCCGTAGCTACTTAAGGCCAGGAATAAGGTTCTTGAGGACCAAGAAACAGAGTTTAGCATCTTGAAAGATGGCATCCTCCATTATAAAGGCAGAGTCTGCATTCCCAATGATGAAGTGTTAAAGAAGCAAGTACTGAAAGAAGCTCATGAAGCACCATACGTGGCTCGTCTAGGAGTTACTAAGATGTACCATGATCTAAAGGAGCACTATTGGTGGCATGGAATGAAGAACGATGTCGTATAGTTTGTCGCCAAATGTCTTACGTGCCAAAAGGTGAAAGCCGAACATCAACGATCGACTGGTGAATTACAAAAGATTGAAATTCTAGAATGGAAATGGGATCAGATAACTATGGATCTAGTGACCGGACTACCTTGAACCACAGGTGGACACGACGCTATATGGGTAATCGTTGATAGATTGACGAAATCAGCTCACTTCTTACCCATCAAACTCAGCAGTTTTGTGGAAAGACTAGCTGAATTATATGTAGCCCAGATAGTTAGATATCATGGAGTCCCAAAATCTATCATTTCTGATCGAGATGGTCGGTTTACTTCTAAATTCTAGAGGAGTGTTCACCAAGCAATGGGAACGAAGCTGACTTTAGTACAACTTTTCACCCTCAAATAGATGGTCAATCTGAAAGGACTATTCAAACTCTAGAAGATATGTTAAGAGCTGTGTGCTAGACTTCAAAGGATGATGGGACAAAAAGCTTCCGTTGATCGAATTTGCCTACAATAACAGTTATCAAGCTTCCATAGGAATGGCTCCTTATAAAGCTCTTTACGGAAGAAAATGTAGATCGCCACTGCATTGGTATGAAACAGGAGAAAGACATTATCAACTACAGATTTCGTATAAAGGATGACGGAGGATGCGAAATTAATCCATCAACGAATGAAAACTGCCTTTAGTCATCAGAAAAGTTACACAGATAGACGACGAAGACCCTTGGAATTCCAAGTAGGGGATTTGGTCTTCTTAAAGGTAACACCAATGAAAGGAGTGATTAGGTTTGGAAAGAAAGGAAAGCTTGGCCCAAGATACATTGGACCATTTGAAATCTTAGAACGGGTAGGCAATGTAGCTTATAAGTTAGCCTTACCCTCTGATCTAGCATCGGTACACAACGTATTCCATGTGTCCATGCTAAAGAAGTATGTACCGGATCCTTCACATGTCCTATAGCCAGAGGAAATTGATGTGCAGGAGAACCTATCCTATGAAGAGAAACCGGTTCAATTACTGACATGAGAAGAAAAAGAGTTAAGGAACAAGAAGATACCACTCATCAAAATCTTATGGCACAACTAGCAAGTAGAAGAGGAAACATGGGAACGAGAGGTTGAAATGAGGAAAAGCTACCCCGAATTGTTTTGATTTTCGAGGACAAAAATTCTTGAGGGGGGTAGATTGTAATGACCGAGAAATGTCATTAATAAAACCTAATATTTAATTGGGTTTAATTAATGAATTTACTTTTTAAAATGTGATTTTTGTAAAAAGTTGTAATTTTTGTAAAATTACGATAAAGTATGAATAAACGGCATTGATCGCAAATTTTATGGCAAATGTGATGCAATGTTGGGTATGGTAGAATACAGATTTTATGAGTTGAATTACTCAGAAATTTGTAAATAATACCCATAAAATGAATTTTATATCACAATTAATTGTAAAATTGTGGTATAAACGAATAGATTATTAGAATGTAAATAAGACACAGAGGTTGTCCAAACCCTAACTTGGGGTAAAATGGAGGCTAGAGCAGTATAAGAATACTGCTAAGTGAAAACACAGACATAGAAAATATTATGATTGGCCTCCAAAATTGAATGAAAAGTAAGCTAAATATTTTTATACAGTCTAAGGATAGGAAATACACTGATTTGACCACGATAGTATAAGAAAATACTGCATGAAGAAAAATTACACTGTGTGAATTTTGGGCCCAACAAAGTGAACACTCAACCGGATTTGATTGGGCCACCAAGGCTAGAAATGTGGCCCAATGACATGAGGACACCTAGGGGTAATCAAGTGGGTGACCATGAGTCACGAAATGGATAAGTGAGCATTTAAGGCTTAGTTATCACAAAATTTTTTCTCTTTCTTCTCCTCCCAAATTCGGCAGCCATTGTTGAGAGCTTCAAAAAAATTTCTCAATCTCAAACTTTGCAAAAATAACCCCAAAACAATTTTCAGAAGCAAGCTCAAGGATTTTTACAAGATTTAAGGTAAAATTCTAAACTTTTTAATGAGTTTTTAAGGGGTTTTTCATGGGTTAAAAGGGGAATATTAACCTATGCTATTTTTGCATGAAAGGGAGTTTAGAAGGCAGATCAAAAGGGATTTCAAGGATAGAAATCAAAAGGAGGTTATTTTGGTAAGTTTTGAGTTATAAAGTTTTGAAATTTAATGAATTTTATTTGGATTGTTATTCTCTCAAACCCATGAGTTTTGAGCTTATGTTTGATGGAATTTCATGGGAAGGTGATGAATGGCATATTTTAATTGTGAAATTTTGATTTATGGTGCAAAATGATAGTTTTTGCATAAAATATTATTTTTGTAATTTTACAGTTAAATTTCGTAAAAATGAGGTTTGAGCATGAGAATGACCTGAGGTAGGCATGGAATGGTCTCTGTAGGGGTAGATTTGAAATTTTGAAAAGGATTTTGACAAAAACGTCCCAAGGACTAAATTGAAAGAAAACTTCTTTTCTCGGCATATTTGAAAAATAGCCAAAAACACCCCTGTATAGTGAGATTTTGAGAAAAGTTAAAACACAAAAGTTATAGATCTCGATGAAACTGTTAGACTTTGCTAACAGTTCATCAAAAAACTCAACTGTTTGTGAGTGTTTGAATTTTCAAGAATTGTTAAAAGTGAAAAAGTGTTATTTGAGAAATGGTACTTCAAGCAAAAATGTTTCTTATGAAAAATAGAAAATTTTGATGTAAAGTGAAAAATTTTAGCTCGGGGGCCAAAATTGTCAAAATTTTTGGTTTAGGGGTTAAACCGTAAAGTTTTATAAAAAAGGGGCACAAGAGTGAAATCAAGTGATACGAGCCACTAGGACATTATTCTTAAGTTAATAAGTGGCTATTGATGTTAAAATAACAAAATCGAGCTCGGATTGATCAATAAGGCACGGAGGGCAAAATCGTCATTTTTGCCCGAATAACCCGAGTAGCTCTAAAAAGGTTACAGATAGGAAAAGAAAGTGATTAGAAAGATTCACACCCTTCGTAAGTGATGATAGGGTAGAATTAGAAAGAAATAAGGAAACCAGTATTTGCAGAGTTGTGTATAGTAATACAACTCGAATAATTATGTAACGAACGTTTTGTAATGAAACGTATTGGAATTGGCTAATGATTTTGTAATTAGCCAACAAGATCCTAG
Organism: Artocarpus hirsutus; assembly: GCA_946598075.1. Lineage (NCBI taxonomy): Eukaryota > Viridiplantae > Streptophyta > Magnoliopsida > Rosales > Moraceae > Artocarpus > Artocarpus hirsutus. The sequence goes on from CAMOHE010055143.1 coordinate 109,524, forward strand.
GAGTCTATGAGAAAGGAGACTGAAGTTGAGTTTGCAATGCCCAAAAGCAAACAAGTACCATTCCCACCTATAGTATGAAATTGTAGGTGTAGAATACATGTATGTGAATATTAGGGTATTTAGTAAAATGTGAACTTGTATGTTGCTATGAAATGAATGCCTAGAGGTATAGAATTGATACCTGTGTGTATACGATTAGAGTACCTAAGTATATAACATGTTATGTATTGTTATGTACCTTATACTAGTACCTGTGTGTACAATAATGAATACATATTGTATACGAAGTAGATACTTGTGTGTACTCTGCCATACATACAAACTTATGTACCATGGATAACATGTGATTATCATTTCATGCCTGGTATGACAGCCATGTTAATGTTAGAAAAATAATACACAGTGGAATTTTAAAAATTTTAAATCAGAGTATTTTCCAAAACACAAGTTTGATAGGCTATATGTATAAATTAACCTGATCTTACTAACCCTGTATTCGTCGAAAAGCTCCCAAAATCAATGTAGAGAAGTAACGTTCTAGAAGATCCTCAACCAACTGGTCTTCTTTGCTATTCTCTATCCACGATCAGAGTGAGTGTGGGATCACACGTACAACACTTCCTCAAGGTGACTCTCCTTCTAACCAATTGAGAGAACCCAAAGCTAGTGTTCGTGATTTGTGAACAAGAGCTTTCAGGGAGTTTCAGATTCTCACCAGCAGAGTATCACTCTTAATGTCTCAATTGATCTAAATAACTCATGAGACTCACTCCCTATTTATAGAATTTGGGTCCAGGGTCATTCCTTATCAGATAAGGTCTCAAAATTTGAAACAGAATAAAATTTGGGTCACTATTGAATGAAATACGCGTGAAAATGCATGATTTTTAATTCGCGCATAGGTAGGCCGAACTTTTTCATAGGCAGGCCGAACTAGCCCCGTCAGCAGGCCGAACTTTAAGATCGGTATGCCGAACTGTCGAAAAAAAATCTCAATGAATCTTTTATTTTTCACTTGAGATTTTATAGGATAAAGCCTCAGTTTTAATTCAAATAACCCAATAGAGAAGTTATCTTATTAAAACAACTTTATCTAGATAATCTCTAGGATAATAAATAGATTCCTAAGAATTCTACAAGTTTATCTTGATTTAATTTATCTGAACTTAAATTAACTGATAAACAGAGAAGAATTATCCGATCCCAATAATTCAACAAGTTTATCTTGATTTAATTTTGTCACAAAATTAATTCAACCAATAAATAGACATGAATTATTTGATTCTTCCAAATTTTGAACTAATCTAATAAATCTGACATAAGTCACCAATTATTGTAAAAGCATGCCGTATCGTTACAGGATTTTATGAGCTAGCAAAAGGGACCAAATGGACCTATATAATTCAAGCTCCTGATACTTATGAAACCCAATATCCCAGATATACATTTCATAATTATCAACTCCAACGCTACTCCACTAAAATCTTGGAGTTGGACTCTTGAACTTTATAGAATTACGAAGCCCGTATAGTTAAGTTTCCATGACATATCATAGTGTATCGTATCCCCATAGGATTATCCATAATCGGCTTAAGGACAAGTTCTGTCTTACCTTCCCGATTATTTTTATCTTACGTTCCATTATTTCACCATCGGAAAACTTACCATCCAAAGACAGTATACCATTCGGTTACACCTATGTATCAAAATAGTTAAGCACTCTAGTTTTTCAATTACAAGATAACGCATATAAGAGGATATCACTACTCCTAAAGAGGAGCTATGGATTCCATATCTATGAATAACAGGTCTACGTCATCAAGAGTCATACCTCCAACATATCGGCATGCATACCACTATTAAGATGTGGATGTCACCCTTTGGTACATCAAAAGGCACAAGTCAAAACAACGGGCCCACTATTCATCTTAGGATTAAGATACAATACAAATGATTGTTTAAAGTGAATCAATTTGCCAAGACAGAATTATTAATCCAAATCAATTCACTTTATGTCCAGATCCAACACATCGTCACCTATGACAACGTGCCAATGTTTCTATTCACGGAGTCCACCTCCGATGGTCAAGACAAACTATCTCCTAATAGAAATATGGACATCATAACAATCTTTACATGAATAAAGCGCCCAACTTTATTCCATCGATTGCGGATCTTACGATTTAGACCATCACCTTAAGAATCGTGTCTTTCGCATAATCTGTCCATCATATGCCCAATTCTTAAAGGTTTAGACCGACAGTCTTAGATTATTGTTTACTTATCATACATTCAACAAATATGAATGTAAAGAGGACAAGATTTAGTATATATAAATAATAAATTCTTTATTGATAAAAATGTCTCCAAAAACATATTACATTTTTACTCCTTAAGGCATACATGTCTAACAATCTCCCACTTGCTCTAAGTGAATCAATATGATAGATCTCGCATCCCCATAGCTTCCACATGCCTCTCGAAGACTCTCCCAGTAAGTGTCTTCGTGAATGGATTAGCTAAGTTGTCCTCTGACGTGATTTTGCACACCGTGACATGCCCACCCTCAACGAAGTCCTTTATCACATGATATGTCTGATCAATATGCTTACTCTTCTTGTGAAATTTTGGTTCCTTAGCATTAGTTACCGCCGCACTGTTATCACAGTACAGTGATACTGCATTATCCATACCAGGAACTACCTCAAGATCCCCAAGGAACTTGCGGAGCCACATTGCTTCTTTCGAAGCATCACTAGCTACCACATACTTGGCCTCCACATTGAATCCAAAGTGCAATCTTGCTTCACACTTCTCCAACTGATGGCACCGCCACCTAGAGTAAACACAAACTAAGAAGTAGATTTCCTCAAATCCAAACAGGATTGAAAATCTGAGTCAGTATATCCTAGAGGAGTTACGTCCTCACCCGAATATAAAAGCATATACCCTCGAGTCATTCTTAGGCACTTGAAAATATGCTTGACTGCAACCCAATGGTTCGGTCCTAGATCCGCCAAAAATCGACTTACAATCCCAACTGTATAACAAATATCCAGTCATGTGCAAAGCATGGCATACATGAGACTACCCGCTACCGAAGCATAAGGTACCTTCTTCATGTATTCTCTTTCTTCATTAGACTTTGGAGAGTCTTTCTTAGAAAGAGTAATTCCAGGCCTAGATGGTTGCCCACCTTTCTTAGAATCCTGCATTGCATACCTCTTGAGAATTTTATCTATGTAGTTGGCTTGTAACAAAGCTATCATTTTGTTCTTTCTATCCCGAAAGATCTGGATACCAAGAACAAAATTAGCCTCACCCAAGTCCTTCATGTCAAACTGCTTGGTCAACTATAATTTGACCAATGACAATGCCCCAATGTCATTGCCAATTAGCAGAATGTCATCCACATAGAGCAGTAGAAAAACCACCTTCCCCTCCTTAATGTGTTTGTAAACACATGGCTCATCCACATTTTGTGAGAACCCATAAGTCTTGATCACTTGATCAAATCTTATGTTCCAAGAACGGGAAGCTTACTTAAGTCCATAAATTGACTTTAGCAACTTACAAACCTTACTCTCTTGACCCTTGACCTTGAACCTGTCTGGTTGTACCATATAAATGGACTCATCAAGATAGCCATTTAGAAAAGCCGTCTTGACATGCATCTGTCAAATCTCATAATCGAGGGCGGTAGCTATGGACAAGAGAATCCGGATGGACTTAAGCATGGTTATAGGCGAAAAGGTTTCCTCGTAATCGATTCCTTCCTTTTGCGTATAACCCTTAGCTACCAGTCTAGCCTTAAAGGTTTCGACCTTTCCATCCACTCCTCTTTTTCTATTGTAGATCCACTTACACCCTATGGGTTTTACCCCTTGGGGAAGATCCACAAGCTCCCAGACCTGATTAGTCTCCATAGACTTCATCTTTGTGTTCATGGCCTTTGTCCAGAGTTTTGAATCAATATCCTCCATAGCCTCTACGTAAGTGTAAGGATCCCTGTCATGTTCATCCAGTTCAGCTAAAAAGGCCTCCCCATTGAACATATACCTCTCGGGTTGACTCCCGATCCTCTCACTACACCGAAGCCCCTTAGGTTGTTGTTTAGGTTCGTTTGGTTTTTTTACACTGATCGAAACGGTTTCATTTGGAACCTCCGGAGTGATCGAATCTCTCCTTAACTCCTCAAGCACCACTTTGCTTCGAGGCTTAAAGTCGTCCATGTAACTCTCCTCAAGGAAAGTTGCATTAGTTGAAACCACGACTTTATTTTCCTTTGGGTTATAGAAATAACCCCCTTTAGTCCCTTTTGGATATCTTACAAACATGCAAACTTCTGAACGTGCTTCCAACTTATTTACATCCTTAAACAGGACATGAGCCGGACATCCCCATATGCGAGTATGGTTTAAGGATGTCTTCCTGCCCGTCCACAACTCGTGAGGAGTTTTAGGGATCGATTTTGAAGGCACATTGTTCAAAAGATAACATGCAGTTTGTAGTGCATATCCCCAAAAGGATAAAGGCAATGATGAATAACTCATCATGGACCTAACCATGTCCAATAAAGTCCTATTTCTTCTCTCCGCTACGCCATTCTGCTGCAGAGTGCCCGATGCAGTCAAATGGGATAAAATCCCATTTTCTAATAAGTGTCCTAGAAACTCATCAGAAAGGTATTCTCCACCTTGATCAGATCAAAGTGCCTTTGTGGGTCTACCCAATTGTTTTTCCAATTCAACCCGAAACTCCCTGAACTTGTCAAAAGTTTCGCTTTTGTGATGCATCAGGTACACATACCCATACCTTGAGTTGTCATCAATAAAAGTGACGAAGTACTCATACCTTCCTTGTGCCCGGATGTTCATCGGTCTGCAAACATCACTATGCACAAGTTCTAGAACCCCTTCGGCCCTATTGCCTTTAGACCTAAATGGTCTTTTGGTCATTTTACCCTCCAAACAATATTCACATTGAGGTATAGATTCCACCTTTAAGTGACTTAAAGGTCCATCCTTTGCCAACCCTTGTATCCTATTCAGGTTAATACGACCAAGGCGCAAATGCCAAAGATAAGTCTTATTAGAATGAGAAGCTTTAAGTCTTTTAGAGTTATTATCATTTATCTCAGCATTAAGCAGTAAGTCCATCTTAGGTTTGATAAAATATAGATTATTTTGCATCCATCCAGAACAGATAAAAGATTTATTTTTATGAATAACCACTTTATTATTAAAAGAAACTAAATAAGAGTCTTTAAATAAACAAGCTACAGAAATTAAATTCCTTTTAAATTTAGGAACATAAAAACAATCTCGCAAAATTAAATTCCTATAATTATCAAAGTGAAGATGGACATCTCCCACTACTTCTGCTAAGACCAAGGACCCATCGTTCATCCGAAGCGTGAAGTCTTCATGAACCAAACTTCTCGTTTCTTTGAACCCCTGTAGAGAAACACAAACATGATTAGTTGCATCGGAATCTATGACCCAAATGTCACTGAATTCCTTAATTAAAGAAGTTTCTAAATATAGAAGATCACAACTACCTCGTTTGGAAAGGAAGTCCTTGCAATGCTTCTTTATGTGCCCGACCTTCCCACAGAAGAAGCACTTAAGCTTCTTTGGGTTCTTCTTCTTCTTCTTCTTGCTCTTGTTGTTAGCAGGAATAGAAGACTTTTTGTCCTTGGCCCATTGTTTCTTTCCATTCCCAGAGTTAGGATTGAAACCAGAAGCAACTACTAAATTGGCCTCGTCACCCGCAGGATACTCCTTGATCAGTAGTTCGAACTCCTGTAACTATTTCATTAATTCTGTTAAGGTCATATCCTGTCTATTGCTTCAATTAAAAGTAGCTCTAAACGGAATAAACTCCTTTGACAGAGTCTTAAAAACCATAGTCATTTGATTTTCAGCATCGATGTCGGCTCCATTGGTTTGTGCCTCAGCGAGGTAACCCATGACCAACATCATGTGCTCCTTCACAGACGTCCCCAGTCTCTGTCTACAGTTTAAGAGTTTTTGAAGCGCTCCTTGCCACTTTGTTTTGGCTTGGCCTCCAAACATATCTTCAAGATTATCTAAGATCTGCTTAGCAGTCTCATAATCTTGATGTTGAGCCTATAGCACGTTGTTCATGCTAGCCATAACATAGCAGCGGGCCTGATCATTTACATCTTTCTAGCGATCGTACGCTTGGAATTGCTCATTAGTTGAGTCTCCCATAGGCTCAGGAGGACAAGGGGTTGTCAGCATAAATTTTAGTTTCTCAAAGGAAAGGATGATATCTAGGTTCAGTTTCCAATCATTATAATTCTCTCCGGTTAATAGGTTTTTGTCAAATATCGAAGATAAAGCGTTTTTAGACATTTTCAATCTACAATAAAGAATAATATACCAAACATAAGCAAACACTTCATAATAATTTCGTAAGACAACACAACCATGTAAAAACTTACAAATGTGTTTATGTGTCAAAACCTTGAAAATATCACAACCTTACAATGATAATTCCCAACTTAGAATTCAACAAGCTCCTAGGGGAGTCATGCCGACTTCAATCAGGAACACGGATCCCCTCCTGATTAATATATGCCATCCAGGACCCGTATGATCCAACATATATTAATAATCGTTTCTTTGGCCATTAATTTTATTAACAGAGCTCCTAGGGGAGGTTAATAATAAAATTAACATGAGTGTATAACCATCGTTTCAATATTTTATCCATGATTTACAATCACCACCTAAGGGTGTGTAATCATAAGTCATGCTAAAATACCTTATCCTCTTAGAGATCCAATTTGGTACATGATAGAAATCCCTTCCTAGGGTTCGGGACCACCATGTTCTTTCTATGGACCAACGATGGAGGCCTTAGGTCCTCTCTTCGAAAACCTTCTCCCACTCAATCTTTTGAAATCAAGGTTTTATTTTAAAAGATATGCATGAATAATTTTAATATGAGCAGCACTCCCTATTCTATGTGACATGTTATCAATATACATGGCAAAACATATTATAATGTAGACAAGCAAAGCAATTAAGCAAAGCTACAGCAAAATAATAATAAATAACCGTAATATTATGATTCCACCTTAGAGAATAGAAAACAAAGATTACAAGAGAATAATCGAAACATATGATCAATTCTTCATACTTGAATCTACAAGCTATATCCTTCTTCATGTAATTCCTTCTTCAAGTCTTCAATCCTGTATGAATCGAATACTCCATATTTCTAATCACATCTAAAAATTAATGTTTCTTAGAATTGTCCTAAAAATAAAATTAAAACTGCATTAAAACAAAAATGCACCTTTTCTGAAAATTTTCAATTCTCTGCCGGCAAGCCGATTTGTGTGATCGGCCTGCCGGTTGTGACCCATTGGCCTACCGAACTAGAAGTTCAGCCTGTCGTCAGAGCCACCTGATTTCTACCCCACTAACGGCCTACCGAACTTGACATCTGGCCTACCGATCTGTGACCATCGGCTTGCCGAATTGGAGAGTTCGGCATGCCGACTGAGCAGAAATCACCTTTTTTAGAAAATACAATTTTTTAATGCAATTCATCAATTTTATTTTCAACAATTCAGAAACATAAAATTAGAGACTTAGGAAATATATGGGTTCACCATCATCCATCTTCTAGGTCCATCTTCTCCGAATGATTATTTAATTACAAAATTTTTACAAACTTAAAATTGAATAATAATTCCTAGACGGAGATGATAGTCCGCCATCTAATTACATGAAAAAACTAGATACATGTTCTAACCTCTAAGGAACCATAATCGGTATAAATTAATTAATAAATAATTAAATAATGATTTAATCAACCATAATTAATTAATAGACATTCACCACATAATCAATGACAACATATAATATTATATAGAAACCTAGAGTGCCAACTCTCTATAAAATTAAATTCAAGCATAGGAGAGATTAAGATCATATAATTTATACGTATAGCATGATCACAAACTTGCAAATTTATGTAAAAACCTGGCTCTGATACCAATTGTTGGAAAAATAATACGCAGCGGAATTTTAAAAATTTTAAATTAGAGTATTTTTTAAAACACAAGTTTGACTGCTATATGTATAAATTAACCTGATCTTACTAACCTTGTATTTGTCGAAAAGCTCTCGAAATCAATGTAGAGAAGTAATGTTCCAGAAGAGCCTCAACCAACTGGTCTTCTTTGCTATCTCTATCCATAACCAGAGTGAGTGTGGGCTCACATGTATAGCTCTTCCTCAAGGTAACTCTCCTTCCAACCAATTGAGAGAACCCAAAGCTAGTGTTCTTAATTTGTGAACAAGAGCTCTCAGGGAGTTTCAGATTCTCACTAGCAAAGTATCACTCTTAATCTCTCAATTGATCTAAATAACTCATAAGACTCACTTCCTATTTATAGAGGTTGGGTCTAGGGTTATTCCTTATTAGATAAGGTCTCAAAAATTTGAAACAACATCAAATTTGGGTCAATATCGGATGAAATATGCTTGAAAACGTATGATTTTTAATTCGCGCATAGGCAGGCCGAACTAGCCCCATCGGCAGGCCGAACTTTGAGATTGGCATGCCGAACTGCCGAAAAAAAATCTCAGCAAATCTTTTATTTTCCACCCGAGATTCTATAGGATAAAGCCTCAGTTTTAATTCAAATAACTAAATAGAGAAGTTATCTAATTAAAACAACTTTATCTAGATAATCTCTAGGATAATAAATAGATTCCTAATAATTCTACAAGTTTATCTTGATTTAATTTATCTGAAATTAAATTAACTGATAAACAGACAAGAATTATCCGATCCCAATAATTCAACAAGTTTATCTTGATTTAATTTTGTCACAAAATTAATTCAACCGATAAACAGACATGAATTATTTGATTCTTCCAAATGTCAACCAATCTAATAAATCTAACATAAGTCACCAATTATTGTAAAAGCATGTCGTATCGTTACAGGATTTTATGAGCTAGCAAAGGGGACCAAATGGACCTATATAGTTCAAGCTCCCGATAATTATGAAACCCAATATCCCAGATATACATTTTATAAGTATCAACTCCAACGCTACTCCACTAAAAGCTTGGAGCTACACTCTCAAACTCTATAGAATTACGAAGCCTGTATAGCTAAGTCTCTATGATATATCATAGTGTATCGTATCCCCATAGGATTATCCATAATCGGCTTAAGGACAAGT
>CAMOHE010055147.1:0-12881 GCA_946598075.1 Artocarpus hirsutus
TGTGTTGAAAGTGTTGTTTTAATGATTTATGGTTAATGAAAAATGTAGTATGAATTGTCATGTTTCAAGAGATGAATGTATGTATGATGTTTTATGAAATGGATGATATGTTGTGGTAGTTAATTCATTGAAAATAAATGTTAATTGCCATTTTTATGAATGTATGACATGAACACAATGAGTAGTGAGCACATCGAGACCGCGGCGTCGTCACCTACAAGTTAAGGTTAAGTAAGCTTGTTGAGGTAGCTACATTCTCACCTGCAACATGATGAGTTTATAAAAAGTTTGAAATCTATGTTCGTGATGGTTTTATGATAATTTCTCATGATGATTTTACATGAAGTATTATTATGAAGTTTTTAAGGTATAAAAGTTTATACATGTTTTGATGATAATGTTTTTTAAAGCATGAAAGTATAAATATGTATATATGTATCACCTAAATAAGTGTTGCACACCCAATAATATGTTAAGTTATGATATGAAATGATATAATGTCATGTTTGGTTTGGGATTAGCTACCCCTCTCCTCCCATGACGACGTGCCTATGATGATGATGTTTATGATGCAACACTTGGGCCCTTAAGATAAAACAAATTAAGTTTTAATATGGATAATGTAATGAAAGATATGTTCCTTATGAAATTGTGCCTAGAGCACTTTTATGATAATGATAATGATGATGATGTTCATAAAAAATTGATAAAATAATAAGGTTAAAGTGTCATGGTTCAAATCTAAAAAGTCCAAAAAAAAAACATGTTCTAAAAATTATAAAACATAGTTCAAAACTTTAAAAAGGGGAACTTCTTCCTTAGTGTTTTTCGTTTGCAATTCATCTTGTTTAGCTCACATGCCCATCTTGGTCCTCCATCTATTCCATGATTCTCTAACCCTTATCTGCAACATGATATAAACTTGAATAAGCTAATGCTTAGTAAGTACATTTATAAGTCTCACAACTTAAAACATTTTATGAACATCATCATCATTATCATTATCATAAAAGTGCTCTAGGAACAATTTCATTAGGAACATATCTTTCATTACATTGTTCATATTAAAACTTAATTCGTTTTATCTTAAGGCCCAAGTGTTGCACCATAAACATCATCATCATAGGCGCGCCGTTATGGGAGGAGAGGGCTAGCTAATCCCAAACCAAACATAACATCATATCATTTCATATCATAACTTAACATATCATTGGGTGTGCAACACTTATTTAGGTGATACATATATACAAATTTATACTTTCATGCTTTGAAAAACATTATCATCAAAACATGCATAAACTTTCATACCTTAAAAACTTCATAATAATACTTCATGTAAAATCATCATGAGAAATTATCATAAAACCATCATGAACATAGATTTCAAACTTTTTATAAACTCATCATGTTGCAGGTGAGAATGTACTTACCTCAATAAGCTTACTTAACCTTAATTTGTAGGTGATGATGCCGCGGTCTCGATGTGCTCACTACTCATTGTGTTCATGTCATACATTCATAAAAATGACAATTAACATTTATTTTCAATGAATTAACTACCACAACATATCATAAAACATCATACATACATTCATCTCTTGAAACATGACAATTCATACTACATTTTTCATTAACCATAAATCATTAAAACAACACTTTCAACACAATTATATTTCTAACCTCCATGAATTTAAAATTTAATAACTTTACATTCACATACAATTTGGGTACCAAATTTGGCAAGAATAAAGATAACACACATATTTGATTTTTTCTTTAGTCATAAAAATTTCATTTAATAATTTAAATAAATCACATATCATTCTATACAAAATCTGCCAGCAGCAATAACACAGTGAGCAATCTAAACTTACATCCATAAAATAAATTATTAACATCTTAAAATAATTCCATAAAAATCCTGCATGCATTAGACATCAAAAACTTTAACATATCCAAAAATTACCTTTAAATAAATTCCATACTATTTAAAAACATGCATCGGACAATAGGAACAAAATATCTTCTATCATATTAAGCAGTGAGTTACATGCGATAAATATTCTTAAACAATTAAAATAAATAAATTTAGACCTCAAAATTCATATGACATCATATTAACATACAATTACATTAGCACAATAATTCTCATCACCAAATAAAATTATTAAGTCATTCAAAAGCTTCACACAATTACAATCCCTCAATTCATGGATAAAACAGTTCTAAAAACCTAGTCTTAATGAAAATTCCATATCACAGAAAATATTCATCAAATCATCACCAAAATTTTCAGTTCATAACTTAACATATTCAAGAACATATTTGCAAAATTTCGTGCACAACAACATTCATTTGCAATATGAACAAAAAACATGTTTTTGTGCAACATAACCAATCAGCAACAATTCATTATGAGGTACAAAGTGTGAACATTTAATATCTCAGCCTACATAATACCAAATGGCACAAAATTTTGAGCAACATCACATAGCACATTCATGAAAATCATATTAAAATTTTAGATTAAACAGAAATTTGTAGGCAAAGATATAAGGGTCGGAACATAGAGACAATACAACGTTACTGTTTAGCATAAATCAGTAGTGAGTGGTAGGAGAAGAAAATTCATATCTCAATGTAGAAAAATCTAATCATCATCGTCACAAATTTGGGTGAATTCTATTGATTGCTTGTCAGTAGCCTTTGGCCTATCGATGTCTCCCTTCGGCCTGCCGAATGCATGAGGTCTGGCTTGCTGATTATATTCATCGATCTGCCATTCCGTGAGGGTCATTTTAGCCTACCGAACTAAATGGTCTGGCCTGTCGATCTGCCTTAACATACTAGAATTCATCAATTCATTAATTATCATAAAATTATAATTAAACATTCAACATAAATAACATGAACATTTTGAGCATATCGATTCCACATGACCGTCACCTGTCATAACACTTAAAATAAAATGGTAAGTACCATTAATATCATATATCATAACTCATATCATTTAAGAAATTTTTTAACGTCGTTACACTTTGACATATACTGTTACATGGAAATCGACGGGTGTTACATGTTCGATGGTCTTAAGTCTTCCACAAGGGAAGCATATCAAGTCTTCCGTAAGGGAAGCCTCATGTTTATGATCTCATGATTAATGATGTTGGTATGAACACTAAAGTTTATAAGATCAAAAAAGTCAAGTGATAAGGCAAGTTATAGTTTAAGTAATTAAGCATAAAACATGTTAATAAGCTAGCATAAAATGTTCATACATATTTTTATTTAAAATGATTTTTAGTTATTTTCACGAGACTAACTTCCTACTTGCTAAGCGAAAGATTATTTAAGTATGTTCATGCTATAGGTAAGAAAATCTGTCAACAAAATTTGATGGGCAATGGTACGCAGCAGACGGATGGTGGAGATGGGTATGGATACAACTATGGTATGTTTCCGTTGCTGAAAGAAAAGGTTATTTTTTCACTATTTGATATCTTGCTTTCAAAGTTCAAGAAAGTCAAAGTTTTAAGAAATGTTTTCAAAGTTTAAGATATATTTACAAAGTGTTTATATAATTATAAAGTTAAATTTTAAGCTAGGATTCAGTTAAATATTTATTATTAAGTTTTAAGAAACAATTTGAAGGGTTTTAAAGTCAAGTGTTGAGCAGTGCCTCAACTAAAATTGCAATAGAAGTTGCAATAGCTTTTAAGTATGTTTTAAGGAATGTTAAAGGAAAAAAAAAAAAAAGAGAAGATTTGAATTATTTCTATGATACTAGTTTACAAATTTATGCATGTTTTTGTTTTACGACAACCGAGATTGTGGTTACGCAACCTTGGACTAGAGAATTTTAAGTCTTAAAATGTTGCAATAGATAATGCAACAAATGTATGAAATTTTCAAGTAAGTGAATTATATGAGTTTTACGTTAAATTGAGAAATGAATTTTATGACTATGTTTTATGAATTTATTATCATGAAAGTTTAGACGATTATGTTTTAAGAAATATTGTAAAACTAATAGTTCTTAAATGATTATCCTTATGTTTAAAGGAAAAGTTTCAAGAAAATTGTTGTGGTTATGTTTGAGAGATTAATGTTATTATGTTAGTTTTATGAATATAAGTTTAGTGAAATAATTAATATTTCTTTCAAGGTTATATGTTACGAATTCTTTATCATCAAGAATTTATTTCATTTGGAAAAAAATTTTTATTCTGTAATTTTTAGTACTTTATGTTAAAGCTTGTTGAAATTACAATTATGTTCAAGTTAAGTACCAACCATATAGGGGGGTCACTAGAGGAGCAGCGCTAAACCATTTGAATACATAGGCGTAACCAAATGGTATACTATCTTTGGATAGTAAGTATTCCAATGGTGTGATAATGGAATGTAAGATAAAAAAAAAATCGGGAAGGTAAAACCGAATTTATCCTTAAGCCGATTATAAATATCCTATGGGGATGCGGCACATTATGATATATTATGGAGGGTTAGCTTACTTGAATCTTCATAGTTTTATATAATTCGGGAATGCAGCTATAAGCTTTTAGTGGAGTTGCACTAGAGTTGATAATTATAAAATATATATCTGAGATATTGTATTTTATAATTATAGGAGCGTTAGCTATATAGGTCTATCTAGTCCCCTTTGCTAGCTCAAAATAAATCATATGATGATATGACATGTTTTTCCAACATATTAGTTACTTATGTTAAATTATTAGATTGGTTGAAATTTGATAGTATTAGATTTAATAATTCATGTCAGTTTATTGATTGAATTAATTTTGTGAATTAATTCAAGATAAACATGTTGAATTAATTGGATAATATTTTATTTTCTATAAGATTGTCTAGATATCACTGTTTTGATCAGATTACTTTTCTATTAGATTATTTGAATTAAAACTGAGGCTCTATCTTAGAATCTCAGGTGGGAAATAAAATATTTTGAGGGATCAAATTATCACAAGTTTTGCAGGCCCATCTATTAGTTCGGCCTGTCAAAGGAGTAAGTTCGGCAAGCCGATCGGCAAGTTCGGCTTGCTAATCCTACAATAATCTATATTTAGACGCTATTGTTATCAAAATTTGATTCAGATTCGAATTTTGGTGCTCTATCTTATAAGGCTCCCTAGATACGACCTCTATAAAAAAGAGGTGAGTTTTCGATAAGTCGTTCACAAGGCAGAATTCTTTCCACTCTGGCGGTAGGCTGAACCTATAGGTTCGATAGGCTAATAGTCAAACCAGCAAGCTGAACATTATGTTCAGTAGGCCGGCAAAGAATAGAACATTTTTAGAAAAGGTGCTTTTTTGGTACAGTTTTGATATTATGTTTTAAGACAATTCTGAGAAACATGAGATTTTATAGTGACTGAAAAAATAAAGCAGTTGATCTATGAGGATTGAAGAATTGAATATGGATGTCACATGGAGAAGGATACAACTTGAATATACAAAAATGAAGAATAGATAATATGTTTAGATTGATCTTTTATTATTTTTATTTTCTTTTCTCTAGGATAGATACATGATATTATAGTTGTTTATTTGTTATTATTTTACTTATGGCTTTGTATGTTGCTTTGCTTGTCTGTATTATAATATGATTTGCTATGTATGTTGATAACATGCTATGTAGAATAGAGAGTGTTGCTCATTAAAAATTGTTCATTCATGTTAACATAAAACCTTGTTATTATTTTACTTATGGCTTTGCATGTTGCTTTGCTTGTCTGTATTGTAATATGATTTGCTATGTATGTTGATAACATGCTATGCAGAATAGTGAGTGTTGCTTATTAAAAATTGTTCATATGTTAACATAAAACCTTGTTTTTTTAAATATTGGTGGGGGAAGGTTTTCGAAGAGAGGACCTACAGCTTCCATCGTTGGTCCATAGATAGCACATGATGGTTCTAGCCCCTAGGATGGGATTTCATCATGTACTAGGTTAGATCTCTAAAGGGATAATTTATTTTAGCATGATTTATTGTTGTACACCCCTAAGTGGCAATTATAAATTATGGATAAAATAGTTGAAACAATAGTTATACTCTCAAGATTAATTTTATTAATAACCTCCCTAAGAGCTCTGTTAATGAAAATAATGGCCAAAGAAAACAATTATTAATATATGTTGGATCAGATGGATTCTAGATGGCATATATTAATTGGAGGGGATCCATATTCCTAATTGAATTTGGCAAGTCTCCCCCAGGCAGATTATTGAATTCTGAGTTAGGAATTATCGTTGTAAGGTTGTGATGTTTTTAAGGTTTTGACACATAAACACAATTGTATGTTTACTTGTTTGTGTTATCTTACCAAACTATTATTGATTGTTTGCTTATATTTGGTATATGATTCTTTATTGTAGATTAAAAATGTCTAAAAATGGTTTATCTTCAGTTCTCGATAAGAAACAATTAACTTGCAAGAATTACAATAATTGGAAAAGGAACCTGAATATCATCCTTTCCTTTGAGAAACTAAAATTTGTACTGATAATACCGTGTCCTCCTAAACCTACCAAGAAATCTACTAATGAGCAAATCCAAGCATATGATCACTGGAAAGCTGCTAACGATCAGGCTTGCTATTATGTTATGACTAGCATGAATAAAGTGCTGCAGGCTCAACATGAAGATTATGAGACTACGAATCAGATCTTAGATAATCTTAAAGACATGTTTGGAGGCCAAGCCCTAACCAAATGGTAAGGGGCTCTTTGAAAACTTTTGAACTGCAAACAAAGATTGGGGATTCCTGTGAATGAGCATATGATGTTACTTATGGTTTACCTCGTTGAGGCTTAAACCTATAGAGCTGATATTGATGTTGAGCAATAGATGACTATGGTCTTTGAGACTCTGTCTAAGGAGTTAATCCCATTTAGAGCTTTGTATAATTTGAGCAATAGACAAGATATGACCTTAAGGAGCTAATGAAGCAGTTATAAGAGTTTGAAGGTGGTAAGGCCAATTTGGCGGCTGCATCTGGTTCCAATACTAATTTAGGGAATGGAATGAAGCAGAGAGATAAAAACAGGAAGTCTTTTATTTTGACAAGTGGCAAGAACAAGAAGAAGAAAAAAAAAGAAACCAAAGAAGCTCAAGTGCTTCTATTGTGGGAAGGTTGGCACATCAAGAAGAATTGCAAGGACTTTCTTTCCCAAGAAGGTAAGTACAAACTTTTGATTATTGAAACTTGTTTAGTTAAGGAATCAAGTGACATTTGGGTTATAGATTCTGGAGCAACTAATCATGTTTGTATTTCTTTACAAAGGTTCAAAGAAACAAGAAGTCTGCTACATGAGGACTTCACGTTGTGGATAAGCGATGATCCTTGGTATTAGCTAAAGCGGTGGAAAACATCCATCTTTATTTTGATAATTATAAGATTTTAGTTTTGAAAGATTGTTTTTATGTTCCTAGGCTTAAAAGGAATTTGATATCTATAGTTTGTTTATTTATAGACTCTTATTCAGTATCATTTAACAATAAAGTGGTGATTCATGAAAACAAATCTTTTATCTATGATGGATGGATACAAAACAATCTATATATCAAACCTAAGACGTACATACTACTTAACATTGCAGTGAATGATAATAACTCTAAAAGACTGAAGACTTTTCACTCTGATAAGACTTATCTTTTACATTTGCATGCGATTAGGTCATATTAGCTTGAATAGGATTCAAAGGTTGGTAAGGGATGGACCTTTAAATCACTTAGAGGTAGAATCTATACCACAATGTAAATCTTGTTTGGGGGGTAAAAGACCATTTGGGTTTAAGGGCAATAGGGCCGAAGAGGTTCTGGAACTTGTGCATAGTGATGTTTGTGGTCCCATGAACATCCAGGCATGAGAAAGGTATGAGTACTTCATCACTTTTATTGATGATTACTCAAGATATAGGTATGTCTACCTAATGCATCATAAAAACAAAGCTTTTGACAAGTTCAGGGAGTTTTGTGCTGAAGTAGAAAAGCAAATAAGCAAACCTATAAAGGCACTTCGATCCAATCGAGGTGGCGAATACCTCTCCGATGAGTTCTTGGAACACTTATTAGAGAATGAGATTTTATCCCATTTGACTATGTCGGGGATTGTGCAACAGAATGGAATAGCTGAGAAAAGAAATAGGATTTTGTTAGACATGGTTAGATCCATGATGAGTTATTCGACATTACATTTATCCTTTTGGGGATATGCACTACAAACCACATGTTACATTTTGAATAATGTACCTTTAAAATCAGTTCCTAAAACTCCTCACGAGTTGTAGATGGGTAAGAAGACATACTTAAACCATATTCGCACATAGAGATGTCTGACTCATGTCTTGTATAAGGAAGCAAATAAGTTAGAAACATTTTTGAAAGTTTACGTGTTTGTAGGATATCCAAAAGGGACTAAAGGTAGTTATTTCTATAACCTAAAAGAAAATAAAGTCATGGTTTCAATGAATGTAACTTTCCTTGAGGAAACTTATATGAACAACATTAAGCCTCGAAGTAAAGTGGTTCTCGAGGAGTTGCCGAGTGATTTAATTACTTTGAGGGTTTTGGTTGAAACAAATCCAATCAATGTAGAAAACTAATCGAACAACAACTTAAGGGGCTTTGGTGTAGTGGGAGGATCGGGCGTTAACCTAAGAGGTATATGTTCAATGATGAAGCCTACTTGGCTGAATTAGTTGAACATGACATGGATCCTTACACTTATACAGAGGCTATGGAGGATGTTGATTCAAAGCTCTGGACAGAAGCTATGAGCACTAAAATGAAGTCTATGGAGACTAATCGGGTCTAGGAACTTATGGATCTTCCCAAAATAGTAAAACCCATAGGGTGTAAATAGATCTATAAGAGAAAGATAGGAGCAGTTAGGAAAGTCAAAACCTATAAGGCTAGACTGGTAGCAAAGGGATACACGTAAAAGGAAGGAATCAATCATGAGAAAAACTTTTCACCTATAACCATGCTTAAGTCGACCTACATTCTCTTATCCATAGCTGCTGCTTTCGACTATAAGATTTGGTAGATGGATTTTAAGACGACCTTTCTGAATGGCCTTCTTGATTAGTCCATATATATGGTTCAGCGAGATGGGTTCAAGGCTAAGGGTCAAGCGAGTAAGGTCTGTAAGCTGCTAAAGTCAATTTATGGACTTAAGCAGGCTTCCTATTCTTGGAATATAATATTTAGTTAGGTGATCAAGACTTATGAGTTTGAATAAAACGTGGACGAACCATGTGTTTACAAACATATTAAGGATGGGAAGGTGGTTTTTCTACTACTCTATGTCGATGACATTTTGCTAATTGGCAATGAAATTGAGGCGTTGCAATGGTTAAATTATGATTGACTAAGTAGTTTGACATGAAAGACTTGCGTGAAGCTAATTATATTCTCAGTATCTAGATCTTTCGGGATAGGAAGAACAAAATGGTAGCTTTGTCCCAAGCTACATACATAGACAAAATTCTCAAAAAGTATGCAATGCATAATTCCAAGAAAGATAGGTGACCATCTAGGTCTGGAATTACTCTTTCTAAGAAAGACTTATCAAAGTCTGATGAAGAAAGAGAATACATGAAGAAGGTGCCTTATGCTTCTACAATAGATAGTCTCATGTATGCTATACTTTGACAAGACCAAACATTTGTTATGCAGTTGGGATAGTAAGTCGATTTCAGTTGGATCTAGGACCGAACCACTTGGTTATGGTTAAGCATATTTTCAGGTACCTTAGAAGGACTCGTGGGTATATACTTATGTATTCAGGTGAGGATCTAACATCTCTAGGATACACTGATTTAGATTTTTAATCCTGCTTGGATTCAAGAAGATCGACTTATGGTTTTGTGTTTACTCTGAGTGGTGGTACCACTTTTTGAAGAAGTGTTAAGCAAGATTGCACTTTGGATTCAACAATGGAGGCTGAGTATATGGCAGCTAGTGATGCTTCGAAAGAAGCAATGTGGCTTTGCAAGTTTCTTGGATCTTGAGGCAGTTTCTAGTACAAAAAAGGCAGTGTCACTGACATTGTAGCAATAGCTAATGCTAAGGAACTAATATTCTATAAGAAGAGTAAGCATATTCATTAGAAGTATCATGTGATAAAGGACTTCGTTGAAGGTGGGCATGTTGTAGTATGCAAAATTGCATCTAAGGACAATTTAGTTGATCCATTCATGAAGACACTAACTACGAGAGTTTTTGAGAGCCATGTGGAAGCTATAAGGATGTGAGATATATCATATTTACTGACTTAATGCAAGTGGGAGATTGTTAGACATGATGCCTTAAGGATTAAAATGTTGTAATATGTTTTCGAAGATATTTTATTGACAAAGAGTTTATTATTCATATACCAAATATTGTCCTCTTTAGGTTCATATTTGTTGAATGTATGATAAGTAAACAAAATTCTAAGACTGTCAATCTAAACCTTTAAGAATTGTGCATATGATGGATAGATTATACAAAAGGCATAAATCTTAAAGGTGATGGTCTAATGATAAGATCTACAATCAAGGGAATAAAGTTAAGCACTTTATTCATACTAAGATTGTAATGTTCTCTACATCCTTAACGGGAGATATCTTGTCTTGGTCATCAGAGTGGGAATCCGCAAGTAGAAACATTAGTGCATTGTCATAGGTGATGACGTATTAGATCAGGGTCATAAAAGTTGAATTGATTTGGATTAATACTTTTGTTTATGCAAATCAATTCACTTTAGACAATCATATGTGTCGTGTCTTATTGGTAAAATGATTAATGGGCCTGTATTCTTGATTTGTGTCTTTTGATGTACTAAAGGGTGACATCCTAACTTTATGATGGTATGCATACCGATACGTTGGAGACATGACACTTGATTTCATATACTTGTTATTCATAGGTATGAAATCCATAGCTCTTTTTGTAGAGTTAATGATATTCTTTTATATGCGCTATCTTATAATTGGAAGACTGGAGCGCTCAACCATTTGGATACATAGGTGTAATTAAATGGTATGCTATCTTTGGATAGTAAGTATTCCAATGGTGTGATAATAGAACGTAAGATAAAAAATAATCTAGAAGGTAAAATAAAATTTATCCTTAAGTCGATTATGAATATCCTACGGAGATGTGGCACATTATGATATGTCATGGACGGTTGGCTTACTTGAAGCTTCGTAATGTTATATAATTCGAGAGTGTAGCTCTAATCCTTTAGTAGATTAGCGTTAGAGTTGATAATTATAAATATATATATGGGATATTGTATTTTATAATTATAGGAGCTTAAACTATATAGGTCTATCGGGGTCCCCTTTACTAGCTTATAATAAATCCTGTAATGATATGACACTTATGTTAAATTATTAGATTGGCTGATATTTGATATGATTAGATTTAATAATTCATGTTAGTTTATCGATTAAATTAATTTTATGAATTAGTTCAAGATAAACATGTGTAATTATTTGGATAATATTTATTTTCTACAAGATTATCTAGATATAATTGTTTTGGCAGATAACTTTTCTATTGGATTATTTGAATTAAAACTTAGGCTCTATCTAAGAATCTTGGGTGGAAAATAAAATATTATGGGGGATCAAATTATCGCAAGTTTGGTAGGCTGATCCACTAGTTTGGCCTGCCAAGGGAGTAAGTTCGGTAGGCTGATGGAAAAGTTTGGCCTACCAATCTACCGATAATTTATGCATGCATTTTAGATGCGATTTTTTATCAAAAGTTGATCTAGATTCAAATTTTGGGGCTCTATCTGATAAGGCTAGACCCTAGATGTGGCCTCTATAAATAGGGGTGAGTTTCTCCGTTTTTTAGATCAGTTGAGAAGAATAGAGTAAGTATTCTAGTATGAGAAACTCTGAAACTCCTTGAGAGCTATTGTTTAACATCATGAACTTTATTTTGAGGTCTTCTCAAGTAGTTGGGAAAAGAGTCACCAAAGGAAGAGCTATATGACGTGTGACCACCCACACTCTAATCATGGATAGAGAATAGCAAAGAAGACTAGTTGGTTGAGGCTTTTTTAGAACGTTCTTCTCTTCACTGATTGCTGGCTCTTTTATACAAAAGGTCAGTAAGATTTGTCAATAATTTATGTAGTTACCATGTCAAACTTGTGTTTTGAAAAATACTCTAATTTAAAAATTTTAAAATCCTACTGTGTACTCGTTTTCCAACTTAAGAGAATATCATTAACTCTAAAAAAGAGCTATGGATTTTATATATATGAATAACGAGTTTACATAATTCAAGAGTCATATCTCCAATGCATCGGTATTATTATTGGGATAACAATGAATGAAGACTAATATGAAGTTTTACTGATGATTATGTTTTACTAATCATGTGTATAAGATACTAAGTTAACTCATAGATACATAATTGAAAAATGATGTATTGGATCGACTTGCTATGAGAATACTGCATGAATAATTGTCATTAGTGATTCACATTATAATAGTATTATCTTAGTCCTCTTGCTTGAAATCACGATTGTTTCCTACATGACAAGTTTCATATTTTGACACATTCTAATATTATCTTTAACAGGATGATGGAATGGATTGTTGTTGGATATAGAGTGAATATGTAACACCCCGAAGTTAATTAAATAGAATTAGAATGTTAAATGGTGAATTAGTGTGCCATGATAAGTGTTTTAAACATAATTTGATTACTTTGTGGAAACCTTGTGCTAATTACTTTTTGATGATTTTTGATTGTTCTAAATTGTTTTTTATTGTTAATTTAAGTTTTAATAAAACAATTTGATTTGAAAACAGTGCGTAGTTGCTCACAGCTTTGTGCAACTACTTTTCTCT